>LPNX010779290.1:172649-237514 GCA_001517045.1 Pseudotsuga menziesii
CCTTAACGTAAAAGCAAGCTTGTCTTGCTTCTGAGGTTAGGATACCTCAAACACTTCTTATCAGGGTCTAAGAAAACCAGGCAGGGTCCTGGATTAAGAGTAGGTGCTCTATTTATCAGTAGGTGCTGATTTCGCCTAACGGTTGTAGCCGGACCCAAATAATATAAAAAGATTACAAATTCATATGATGTGGTGTTCTTCTGTGTTATGGCTCTTGATGGTTTAACTGCTTTTGATTTATGAATGATGATCTGGAAGATGTTTATGAAATGTTTATGATAGAGTAATGAATTGATGAATTGGTAGCTAACCCTGATAAACTGTGAAAAGGTTAAAATTGGTTGCACACTGATTCACCCCCCCTCTCAGTGTCTACAAAATCTAGGAAAAAGTTGTGCAATACGAACAATTTCCCCAAGAGATGAATGAGCAGGAGCCATGAAAAGTTTCCTAAAGTGACTCACCCCCAATCCAATCAATTCATCAAAGCATGAAACTGGAACACCCTGATCATCATTGAGTTCCCATATGGTATTGGATAATTTCCTACCCTTTGCAAAAGCCTGAATTTTTTTTGTGTTTTCATCCCCACAAGTCAAAATAAGAGCCCAAATTTTTAAATGCCAAGCCGCTTCTTTCTTCCCCAAAAGTTTCCTGCATCTATTTTCACACGAAAAAATTTCATCTTTAGTATTCTGATCAAGAAAACCTTTCTCGGGCTGATTAAGAATTTGATCCAGGAAATGTTCAAATTGGTGAGGTTCCTGTTCATCACAAACATGCTTATTATGAGCCCATTTGATAGTAGCTTGCTTAACATTACTCAAATTTTCCATAAAGAGAACCCCGTCAAAGTCGCAAGTCCTGGATGGAATAGGGATCCAAATGTCCTGAACCAGTTCATAGAAGGAATGTTCGTTTAACCATTCAAGGTTAAATTTGAAAGGATTGGGGGGGTTTCGATTCCTACCCTATATCTCAAAGAAAATAGGACAATGATCATATCCCCTCTCCCCCCCCACAAGCCACCCATTGATGAACCAAATCACAATCTAACACCAGCCTGTCCACAACCAGAAATCTATCTAGTCTCTTTGCCACCTGATTATCCCCCGATCTCTTATTCCTCCAAGTTGGAGAAATTTTTATAGGAGCTATATCCAATAAATCATGACAGGAAAAAGCATTAGAAAAGAAGGGGGGTAGGGAATCTGGCACAGCTCTTGGTCTCCAGATGTTGGAGCAGAGTCCCGCAGCTACAGGAAAAGCTGCCATTTTGGCGGATATACAGTTTGGCGAAGACGAAGAGATAAGGTAAAGCTACAACACCGTAGCATGTTTCTAGCTACAGAGCAGAGCCAGAAACCTTGACTCTTGGGACAGAGAAGTCAAGAAAGACGACGGTACCTGAGCGGCCGAGAAGAGAGAGCTCAACCACTGCATTGAAGGCAACGACGAGGATAGGAGGGCTCAGCTACCCTCATAAAGGAAAAGGAGTGACGAGGCCGAGGTATTGAAGACGAAGGACAGAAGAAGGGAAGCGGTGCATAGTACCCATGGTTAGTGTCAGGAAGCATGGAAGACCTCAGAGAGCAATGGTGTGACGGAAAGCGGCTACCCCATGTACAGATATGCCGACTGTCACTAGTTAGGGTTTTGGGTTACTGTTGGGACATGCCCACAGTGTTGTAATGGCGAGACCTTCAGGACGCCTATAAAGGGATGTATTTTTATTGTAAAAGGTTGGCATTTTGGGCATTTTAAGCCATCCAGCTAGTCAGTCCTTCTGGAGCTATTAGGATAGCCAATAGCTACTCAGACATTAGCGAGTCTGAGAGTCCATTCGTCTGTTAGCTCACTGTTATTTTGTATTGTAACAATCCGCAGGGATTGACAGAGAGAGAGAGAGAGAGTGAGAGTATATTGTAAGAAGGCAATATAGAGAAGAGATCTAGGAGAGAAGGGCTCCAGGCTGTGTGTGGAGTTACCCAGAAGATCTCTAGCTGCATATGCGGTGCAACAGAACTGTGTACCTCTCTCAAGTTATAATATAGAAACACAGTTCTATGGATGTAGCTTCTACCCTGGAAGTGAACCACGTAAAATCAGAGCATTATGTGATTGATTCATGTGATTGTATTTACTTGTTATATCTATCATTCATTACATGAGCTTTGCTTACAGTTAATGTATGTATGTGTTATTCAGTTTACAGTATTATAGAAGGATAAATGCAAGTTGAAGTCTTTAAGTATTCTGTATAAGAGTTTGTCTAAGTTTCACTCAAGACAGTTAAGAGTTGCAGTGTAAAATAGCCTTGTGTGTTGAGTCCTGTAAGTTGAGCACCAGTACGCTAAGTACTACGCTGAGTCGCAGCGGTAGGATATCGCAGGGAGGCGATATCGCACCAATAGAGGAGCTGTGGTGCGCGATACCGCAGGTTGAGGATCGAGCGTAGGAGAAAGTTACGTGTTTCCCAGGACGCGGCGATACGATAGAGGTTGGAGTCATCGTGAGTAAGAGGAAACTGTGCATCGCATTGCAGAAAGAGACACCTCGCGGGCTAAGAAGAGCTGCGAGGCGCACACAGGACACATACAGAACTTGGTCGAGACACTTGAGTCCTTGGCCAACCCATTAGGATCACTTCGGGTGAGACTTCAGGCCGCTCCGCAGTCTGTTGCCGAAAGGGCCAGTGAGCTAGGGGTGTTGTTGGTTCATTATCGTAAACCCGGGTTTTCCCACCGACCAACAAATGGTTCCATTGCCGGCTTTGAACAAACTGAGCACTGATGTTCTGGTGGCGTCCTACTAGAGACGAACTCAACGAGTGGGTTTGGTCTAAGGAGAAAGAGTTTGTCGGACATGAGAACAAGAGTCCTAGAATGAGTACAGAGGACTGGTTACAAAAACATATCGTTACAGACCTGCATGCGATATTTTTTGCGACCTTTGGAAACGAGCTTTACGACTGGTTATCAAAGTTGACTGATACGAGCATATTCAAGAAGAAAAGAAACATTGTCTGGACACCGAAGCTGATTCAGACCATGAAGAACCTTGATAATCCCATTACGAGGACAATAGACTTCTGGCTTGCGAGTGTGCTAGAAGGCTTCGTCACAGAGTTTGCAGTCGAACAGAGAAAAAGCTTCAGCGAGGCTGAGCGGTACTTCTTCAAAGGATGTCGCGATAAGTACCTAAAATCTTTAAACTTGTCCATTAAGATGTTATTACATGAAAAAGGAACAATGGATCTAGTTTCAGATGAATAAGTAAAGATAGTAATGTCACAAGAGTTTGAAAGTGATTTTGATGACATTGGACATACACGTAGTGGAAAGAAATACAAAGTAGATTTCAGCTCTCCCATATTTGAAGACAGTTCAGATAATACTAGACAACAGAGTCACAGTACCACAGAAAGAACAGAAGGGGGTATCCCTTACCACCCTTATACCCCACAGAAACAGATCGGGACTCAGAACAATCCCGTAGGAACTCCATCTAGTAGCTCCCAGACAATAAATACTACCGCTACATCACCTCCACCTACACCACCGAGTGGTAGTAACACAGCAAATCAACATCCACCACGTAGAAATAGAATGGGGGATGGTATGAAGCTACCTATCTTTAAGGGTACAGGGGCAGAGGACCCAGAGCAGCATTGGTTTCTATGTGAATCCATGTGGACCATTAAAGTAATCAATGATGATAATAGCAAAGTTGTACAGTTGGTCACCACACTGAGAGAGCGAGCCTTAACATGGTATATGAAGTATACCTCAGCGGTACCCAGAACACTTGTCTAGGTCAGGACCGCCATGATTAAAGAGTTT
The DNA here is from genome assembly GCA_001517045.1 of Pseudotsuga menziesii. Classification (NCBI taxonomy): domain Eukaryota; kingdom Viridiplantae; phylum Streptophyta; class Pinopsida; order Pinales; family Pinaceae; genus Pseudotsuga; species Pseudotsuga menziesii. The sequence continues at coordinate 176,492 of LPNX010779290.1, forward strand.
AAGAAACCTAAGTCTGAGTCACAGTGCATTATAGAGCTCAAAGACATCAAACAGTTACCTACAGAGTCAGTGTGGGACTTCGATCAGAAATTTAAAGCCCGTATAGACCAAGTCAGCTTTGAGTTTGCACCGGAGCAGCATAAGGAATGGTTTATTGCAGCACTGCTCCCTCACATCAGACTACCATTAATGCAGCAGAAACTCTAGACGTAGGACGACGTGTTGGAGATGGCGATGAAACTAGAGGCTTCACCTCTAGCTAAAACCAGTACAGGTATGACAAATCTGCAAAACCAGTTGGCTAATCTCACGATACAGATGCATGAGCTTAAGAAAGGGAAAGAGGTTGCGCAAGACATATGGTGCATAAAGTGTAAAGCACAAGGCCATAATAAAGATAATTGTCCAGTCTTTGTAGGGTATATAGCAACTGGGGCTCCTAACCCCTTACCACAGACCCACGGGCCATGGTGTGAAATATGCAAGACAAGAGGACACCTACCTCACCAGTGCCCTCTACTTCAGAAGTACGTGCAGACACCTAAGAACTTATACTGCGTCTTCTGCAAGTTCGTAGGCCATGATGAACACGATTGCCGAGCCTATGATCTCATGGTCGGGAGCAAGAAAGACTTGTACAGAGTCCAATCAGAAACACAGGGTCCAGCAGCAGGACCACGGTATGATCAGGCTCATGTTGGCCGTGGAGGAGGATTCAGACGACGTGGAGGAGGCTTTGGCTGGGGAGAAGGCTTTGGCCGCAGTCGCGGACCAGTCACTTGTTACAACTGTGGAGTTCTAGGACATTATGCTAGGAACTGTCAGAGCCCTACCACCACATGTAACTATTGCAAACCTTACGATCATGCTATAGAAGACTGTCCTACCTTGATAGCTAAGATCAGAGAACCTAAGCCAGCAGTACACCAGAACATCCAGCTTATTGTTGTTGAGTAGGAAGAACCAGAACCAAGAGTCAACATTGTGACTCGCAGCGGTGCTTCCACCAATGGGACATCGCAGGTTACTGAAAAGACCACAGGTCAGGAGTGGGTGCGCAAAGCTCCTAACAAAGCAACACCACTTGACCTGCAGAAGAATAAACAGACATTTCAGGAAGCTAAGACTTTCTTTGATGACCCTATGCAATCAGGATCGCAAGTACCACCGTCTAGGGGCGTACTGCATCAAGCACCTTGTGGCGTTAGCCCTATACAGATATCGTAGGCTACCACATCATGCACATGCGACGAGGACGAGTTGACAGGAAGTGTACAATCCTTCCTGCGGAGCTGTTTAAAACTCATGAGAAATGAGCAATCTATCGAAGAACTTCAGGCATCATAGATCAGTGTCAACCATCTTCTTCCGTGAGCAGTGCATAGTGTGCTGTTCATAATATTATGGGACATACAAGAACAGGAAGAGAGATGCGACTCACAGCACAGGTTGGAGAATTTGAAATGGACGAGGTGATCCTAGATCTAGGATTAGAGGTAAATGTTCTGACTAAGCAGACATGGGAACAGATGGGTAGCCCTAAGTTAGTCAGATCACCTATCCATCTGAGATTAGCTAATCAGCAGCGGGTATCACCCCTGGGTCGATTATCGCAGGTACCAGTTGACATTAACAGAGTTCGCAGCTCTGTGGACTTTGAAGTTATAGAAATCATTGGCGATAGTAGACCATATCCAACACTACTAGGCATTTATTGGGCGATCGGTAACATGGTCGTTATCAACTTAAAGAGCAGACAAATGACCTTTGAAGACGCACAGATCCGGGTCATCGCACCGTTAGATCCTCTTCAGGGTCCTAGATACATTGAACCTATCTAAGAAGAGGAAGAGGCACGTAACATGGACAGTCTCTATCAGATGACTGCGAACCAGAGCGACTACATCAATCCAACTGTAGAAGGGAACATTAGTTGGCGATGCGACAACTCATGCTCATCGGATTCAGATGTTGGTCTAGAGAACTGGTAGAACAGATTTTACGAAGTCTCAACGCGCAGATGTGCGTACATGACTAAGTCACTGCGATGGATTGGCGTAGAGATCAACGAGATCCCATCATTTCATGGTATAACAGATATCCAGGACTTTCTCACGCAGTTTGAACAACAAATTCCTCACGAGCAAAGGATCACAGCTATGGACCTTGCAGTATGAGCCACACCTGCAAGATGGTGGTATGCACATAAAGAGAATATCGCATCATGGGATGATCTTAAGAGATTGATGGTGATCAGATTCTCTACCAACAGAGAGTATGTCCAGCAAAGATACACAGGAGAAAGTGACCCCAGGTCACATATTTAGACATGTGAACAGAATTGGTCGGACATTCCTGAGGATGAATGGGTTCACCGATTCATTCACACTTTGGACACAGTTCCACGGAACTGGTACACAGAGACTAAATTGCGCAATGGAACGACTACATGGCCACTTCTAATAGACAACTTTCTACTTACCTTCGCCTTTGAATCTGAGTATCCAAATGTTGATCAGGCCTTAGATATAATAAAGATTAAGATATTTGAGGATTGTACCCTATCAGTACATACTCAACCCGAGTGGGCCATCCAATTAGAAGATGCGCTCGAGTGCTATAACTTCAAAGCAGAACCAGAGGAAGACGATGAGGATCCTCGCAACATCAACATTCCGGAGTCAGAAGGGACTCGCGATGTTGATGGACCGAAGCTATAGATTCCAGCAATCACAGAGCTGATCAAGATTAAAAAGATCAATATTGGCACAGACACAGAACCAAAGTTTGCCTCTATTGGAGACTATTGGATTGATGAAACAGTCGGACAGATTGCAGACTTGCTACATGACTATCAGGACCTATTTCCCACCAAGTTCACAGAGATGAAGGGAATAGTCGGAGACCTGGGACTAATGAGGATACCATTGAAAGAGGATGCTAGACCAGTCAAGCAGCGTCCATATAGATTAAATCCGCACTACAAAGAAAAAGTTAAGGATGAGATCGATAAGATGCTAGCAGCAGGCATCATTGAGCCCGTAGAAGAAAGTGAATGGGTTAGTCCCATGGTCGTGCAAGAAAAGAAAACTAAAGGAGACATCAGGATCTGTGTCGACTTGCGTAAACTCAACGACGCATTGCTTCATGATCCATTTCCGACACCTTTCACTGATGAAGTACTAGACAATGTGGGAGGACAGGAGGTCTACTCCTTCACTGATGGCTTTTCAGGCTATCACCAGATCAGAATCCACCCAGAAGATCGACATAAGACTACGTTTGCAACAGAATGGGGCTCATTCCAGTATACAATAATGCCCTTTGGTCTTAAGAATGCACCAGCTATCTTTTCTAGAGTAGTAGTTGCTGTATTTAAAGAATACATCGATAAATTCCTAGAAGTTTATTTTGATGATTGGACTGTATTTGGATTAATTGACAAGCACATAGGAGATTTAAGACTGATGTTAGAGAAATGTAGGCAGTACCAGATTTCTCTAAACTTGAAAAAATGTATATTCTGTGCACCATTCGGTATTTTGTTGGGTCACATTGTCTGCAGGCAAGGATTGATGGTAGATCTCGCAAAGATCGCCATCATTGTAAATCTTCTAGCACCCAACTCAGTCAAACAATTGAGGACAGTACTTGGTCATACCAGGTACTACAGAAAATTCATCAAGGGATACGCAAAGATTACAGCACCGATGGAAAAACTGCTAAAGAAAGATGTAAAATTCATATGGAATGAGGAATGCCAGCAGAGTCTAGACACACTTAAAGAGAAGATGGTTATAGCACCCATCTTAGTATTTCCAGACTGGACTAAGCCGTTTCATGTACATGTGGATGCATCTGGCATCGCACTAGGGGTTGTTTTAATGCAACCAGGAGAAGGAGGTATCGATCATCCTATCGCATACTCCAGCAGAAAGTTATCAACAACAAAAAAGAACTACACCATGACAGAAAGAGAAGGCTTAGCTATGGTGTATGCGCTACAGAAGTTCAGGCACTACCTGTTGGGTGCCTCGTTCAAGATGTTCACTGAGCATTCCGCATTGAAGTATCTGGTCAATAAGCCAGTGTTAGGGGGAAGAATCTGCAGATGGTTACTCCTCTTTCAAGAGTATGAATTTGAAATCATTGTCAAACTAGGAAGACTGAACACCAGACCTGATCATCTGTCGCGAATAGACTCAGGAGAAGAGCCAAGTAATCTAGAGGACAATTTTTCAGATGCACAATTGTTTTCTATTAAGATCGCAAATGAGTACTACGTTGATATTATTCACTTTCTCATTACAGGAAGGGCACCTGATGAGTTTACCAAGCATCAAAAGAGGCAGTTGGTTGTTAAAGAAGCAGACTTCACCCTGATCGTAGGACAGTTATACAAGTTAGGTCCAGATGAAGTCCTGCGCAGATGTGTGATGCCGCATGAAAAAGAGGCTATTATCAGAGAAGCACATTCAGGTACCGCAGGAGGTCATTTCGCAGGAAAGCCGACTGCGCAGAAAATCCTGACCACAGGATTATGGTGGCCTACGTTACACAAAAACACTAAGGACTTTTGCAGATGCTGCGATATCTGCCAGAGGGTAGGAAAACCTTCGCGAAGAGATGAAATGCCGATGCGACCACAGATTACGCTGCACGCATTTGACAAGTGGGCTATAGACTTTGTGGGTCCTATCAACCCACCAGGAAAATGAACTGGTGCGAGATATATCATCACTGGAACAGAGTACCTCACCAGGTGGGCAGAGGCCAAAGCAGTAAGAAACTGTGATGCTGCTACAGCCGCACAGTTCATTTTTGAAAACATCATCACCAGATTTGGATGCCCAGTAATTTTGATGAGTGATCAAGGCACACACTTCTTGAATCGCACCATTGAGGCCTTGATGGAAGAATTCTAGACACAACACCGTAAGAGCACTCCCTACCACCCACAAGCTAATGGTACGGTGGAGGCCTTTAACAAGATTTTAGAAAACGCTCTTACTAAGATCTGCAATAGGCAAAGGAATGATTGGGACCTCAGAGTTAACGATGTATTATGGGCGTATAGGACTACATGCAAGAAACTTACAAGACACACACCTTTCAGCTTGGTGTATGGACAGGAGGCTTTTATGCCTATGGAGTATATTCTCCCCAGTTTAAGAATTGCTCAGATCATTGGAATGGCTGATACAGACACGGTGCAGGAAAGGCTAGCACAGCTTCTTGCCTTAGAGGAAGACAGATTCATCGCTGGATTCGATCAGAAAGTGCAGAAGGCACGAGAAAAAGCTTGGCAGACTCTTCAGATTGGAGACCTAGTACTCCTCTATGACAGTAAATTTATTAAGTTTCCAGGGAAGTTCAAGACGCATTGGTTGGGGCCGTATCAGATATAGCAAGTCACAGAGGGAGGAGCCGTTCAGCTCAGCAAACTGAATGGGGAGCTTCTTCCCACAATGATCAATGGCAGTAGGCTTAAGCTCTATAGTGATAGCCACTCCACCTCTCAGCCCTAACTCAGAGTCGCGGGCGGTGCAGATGTCCAGTGTAGTTGAAAGGAGGCATCTCACTGGGAATTATTCTACACCGGTAGGTATTCTAAGTATCAGGAATCGCATAAGGACGATTCATTTTGCGCAAGTAAAAAAAAAAACACTTAAGTTTGTTTTGAGCAAGTGATGCGGTGTGGCATCGCAGCAGCGCGATGTTTCTCCGTGCCACGTACCTAGTTTGCAACGAGACAGAGGGCTAGTCAAGTCGCCTTCTGATAGGCAGTTAATGAAGAAATGACCGGTATACCTTACCGTACATTTGGCAACAACATAATAAAATTTTCCAGATTTAGTAAATCTTCGATGAAACCGGCGCCTGCATACACATGCTTCGAGGAAAATTGATCGGATTTCAGCATTTATTGAGGATCAGGATGACGGGTGTGGTCTCCTCTAAGCAATTAATACGATCGATGGGTTCAGTCTAGATGACCGTTGCATCCGGGATTATCGCCTTCGACATAAAAGCAGAAATTATTCATTTGGGAGGGTTACATTTGCAAAGATCCGAGAGCTATAGAGTGCATTGTTAAGTTTCCCCTGTGCAGAGCTAATTTCGTTACAAAGTGCCGTGATTTCCCCAGTTTGCAGCCATTTCCAATCCAAAGTATAACACCGAGTGGGTTCTGTCCGAGGAGGAACCTCTAGAAGCGATTTTGGAAAGGTTCGAGCATGGTGGCCGTATGTCCGCTATGATGATGCCGCCTAGGGTTGTGAAATTAGGAACATCACAGGTCAGATAGCTGCCAATGATGAGGAGTCAAGCCCAGGATGTAGAAGATGTCATCAAAGTCTCTGTTGAAGAGAAGAAGAAAGACGAGCCGATCACTGAAGATAAGAAAGCAGAGCAGCGGAATGATGAGAATAAATCTCCCACTAGGAAGAAAGTAAAAATGAGAAAAAGAAAGCAACGAGAGAAGGCAGCTGACTTATCTCATAATCTAAGAGAAGAACAAGAGGTTCCAAAGGTCAAGAATGAAAATATGCGGAACCCAAGCAGCGTGAATACCTGGAGCGAGTTGCTGAGAAGAAAAGTGAAAGGGAAAACAAACCGAACAAGCAGAACTCCAACATGCAGACAAAGGCTTGTTCTCGGAATGGAATTCCTAGTTTGTATACCTTTCACATAAGTAGGCTCCAGACTGAATGAAATGTTGAAAAGGCTGGAAGATACAGATTTTCCTTGTGATGAAAGTTCTAACCCAGATAAAGAGGAAAGGATATCTGTGGAAGACTTCTCAAGACCTGAAGATCCTTAAAAGGGTCTCGCAAGCGATGAGAGCGAGAGCATGACAATGAGGGAAGGAAAGATAAGAGAACCTAGCAAACTAAGTTAGCAGAAGACTCCAGTATTAGTCAAGCTATGCTTGACTCAGCACAAGAGCGTGTCGCAGCTATGCAGAACGAAGTCGCAGGACTTAGGGACAAGCTTCACCGCACTTCGCAGGAAGCCAAGGAGAAGCTACAGCAGGAGAAGCCCGCTGGTAGTGGCTCGGGGGCGAGCCACAAGTAAGTGTTAGAGGACTATTGGAGCAGAGTCCCGTAGCTACAGGAAAATCTGCCATTTTGGCGAATAGACAATTTGGCGAAGACAAAGAGATAAGGTAAAGCTACGACGCTGTAGCATGTTTCTAGCTGCAGAGCAGACCCGGAAACCGTGACTGTTGGGATAGAGAATTCAAGAAAGATGATAGTACCTGAGCGGCCGAGAAGAGAGAGCTCAACCACTGCATTGAAGGAAGCGGCGAAGACAGGAGGGCTTAGCTACCCTCATAAAGGAAAAGGAGCGACGAGGCCGAGGTATTGAAGACGAAGGACAGAAGAAGGGAAGCGGTGCATAGTACCCATGGTCAGTGCCGGGAAGCATGGAAGACTGCAGAGAGCAGTGGTGTGACGGAAAGCAGCTACCCCAAGTACAGATATGCCGACTATCACTAGTTAGGGTTTTGGGTTATTGTTGGGACAGGCCCACAGTGTTGTAATGGCGAGACCTTCGGACCGCCTATAAAGGGATGTATTTTGTATTGTAAAAGATTGGCATTTTGGGCATTTTAAGCCATCCAGCTAGTCAGTCCTTTTGGAGCTATTAGGATAGCCAGTAGCTACTTAGACATTAGCGAGTCTGAGAGTCCAGTCATCTGTTAGCTCACTGTTATTTTGTATTGTAACAATCCACAGGGATTGATAGAGAGAGAGAGAGAGTGAGAGTATATTGTAAGAAGGCAATATAGAGAAGAGATCTAGGAGAGAAGGGCTCCAGGCTGTGTGCAGAGTTACCCAGAAGATCTCTAGCTGCATATGCGGTGCAGCAGAACTATGTACCTCTCTCAAGTTATAATATAGAAACACAGTTCTGTGGACGTAGCTTCTACCCTGGAAGTGAACCACGTAAAATCAGAGCGTTATGTGATTGATTCATGTGATTGTATTTACTTGTTATATCTGTCATTCATTACATGAGCTTTGCTTACAGTTAATGTATGTATGTGTTATTCAGTTTACAGTATTATAGAAGGATAAATGCAAGTTGCAGTCTTTAAGTATTTTGTATAAGAGTTTGTCTAAGTTTCACTCAAGACAGTTAAGAGTTGCAGTGTAAAACAACCTTGTGTGTTGAGTCCTGTAAGTTGAACACCAGTACGCTAAGTACTACACTGAGTCGCAGTGGAAGGATATCGCAGGGAGGCGATATCACACCAACAGAGGAGCTATGGTGCGCGATACTGCAGGTTGAGGGTCGAGCGTAGGGGAAAGTTACGTGTTGCCCAGGACGCGACGATGCGATAGAGGTTGGAGTCATCATGAGTAAGAGGAAACTGCGCATCGCGTCACAGAAAGAGACACCTTGCGGGCTAAGAAGAGTTGTGAGGTGCACACAGGACGCCATATAGAACCTGGTCGAGACACTTGAGTCCTTGGCCAACCCATTAGGATCACTTCAGGTGAGACTTCAGGCCGCTCCGGGGTCTGTTGCCGAAAGGGCCAGTGAGCTAGGGGTGTTGTTGGTTCATTATAATAAACCCGGGTTTGCCCACCGACCAACACCAGACCTCAACAGAACCCAAAGATAAAATCACCACCCAAGATTGCCTCCCAATCAAAAACAAAGGATTTAATCAAAAGGTTGTTCCAAAAAGGAACCTGATTCATATAAGGGCCATAAACATTTAAAATTTTCAACACCCTCCCCAAATGTGCAATATAAAAAAATTCCATCCCAATACCCGAGTAAAAACCTCGGCATGCCATCACAACAACAACTCCATAAGTTCCACCCCGAGGATAAACCACCAGATCGGCCATAGACATCATTCGCAACAAACTTCCAACCCGGAAGAAAAGAATCCAAAATACAAGAAACATCCTCATTCAAATCCAGTGTCTCTTGAAGGAGAACAACATCAGATCGGTTGAAATCAATCAAACGCCCGAGAGACGATTTTTTGGAGGGGCTCTCCAACCCACGACAATTGAAAGACATAAAATCCACGAGGTAACCCTATCCAGGGCTTTCATTGCTCCAAGTGCCCAATTAATGGAAGACTGTTTACCCAATGCAACTTCAAGAAGGGCACATTCTTGTTCCCGTGAGAAATGTGAATTCCTCCCACAACTACGCAAAGAAGAGAAACCTCAAGAAATCATTGAGAGACCCTTGACCTAGGATTCCTCACCAAGTACCTCATGAATTCTTAGATTGTAATGGATACTCCTCCCCTCAGAGGTGATAGATGAAGAAGGTTCAGTAGAAACAATGGATTGTGAGAAAAAAGTGCTCACACCAGGAATCGTACAGGGAAGCCCTCCAGAGAGAAAGGGAGTACCGACCAAAAGAGAGGATACCACCGAAAAATAATCCATACAATAAGGTACAATAAAAGAAAAGTCAGACAAAGAATTGAGTGCAAACGTACCCTAGGATTTTGCAGATATAATAGGCTGAGGAACAGAAGTGGAAGCACCACCAACAACATCCACAATAGGAACAAGATCCGCCAGAGAAAGAGTATTCTCAGCAACCCCCGTCTCTCGAACACCACCACAATGAGAAGGACCCACTGACACCTCCCCCCAACGAGGAGTATATGTGGGCTTCCCCGACTGCATCTGAGCCTTACTACCAAACAAAGAACCTTTTCCTAAAAAAGGTAATGTGCAAGATGCCAACAGGTGTCCATACGCATGGCAGTAATGTAACCTAAATGGAACCCCTTTATAATCCAGGATTTGTGTGAAATTTTTCATTGGAGTTTGAATTTTTAAATCCTTAGAAATTCCAAGTTTAATGTCAATTTTGACCAAAATACGGGACACCGTCATAATCCCAGAGGTCCGATAAGAGAGTTTTGCAGCAACATACTCATCCAGAAAATTTCCAATGGAAGCAAAACATGCAGGCATCCACAGATGCATGTGAAACCCAGGAAGCCGAACCCAAATTGGTTCCAAATCCACCTTCTCCTTCTTTGCATAAAAAAGAGGATCTCGTCACTTTAAGAACAGAGGAACCCCATCCATGATCCACTGGAGGTCCAGAACCTTCTCAACCAAATTACTAGAAGCAAAGATGAAAGAGAACCATCCCTTAGCCAACACCATGGTCAGGTATAGCCAAGGAAGAAAACTCCCCCACTGTCCCTTCACCCACCAGTTGAGATATTGACAACCAAACTGCCGACCACGAGCCCGACCCACAACAGCAATTGCTGCAAAATCCACCACATCGTCTATTGGTAAGTCCACCCCAAAGATTAAAGAGTCACAACGTGCCCTAGAATTGACACAGTGTAGTTTTTTATGCGAAGTCCCCCGTCGGCCCAACTTCACCTTAGAGGAAAGAGGTGAATCCACCTCAATGATAATACCATCATCCGTAGCCAAGGTAGCACCCTGGACACCCACCTGAGCAAAGGAAACCGCCACCAGAACATTACGCACCTCTGGGTTTCTGCACAGTTCATGATCAAAATCAATAGCTAATAAATGCCCCACCAAAAAGTAGGACAGGATTGATAAGGACCGAGGAATAAATCCCTTCACCACCAGACCAAGGTTTGAAACCCTAAGGATGTCAGCAAAAGACACAAGAGATACGTCCATCGGCGAAGCCACATCAACACCAAAACCTTCCAAATCCGCAATCACTTTGCCAATAGGCCCATAGGAAATAAAAAACGCTAGATCCTTCGAACCACCATCCAGATCAACAAACCCAATATGATAAGTAATATGAGGGTGAGGTAAGCCACCCAGGTACCCTAAGGGTGACCCAGCCGCAATCAAACACCGCATCCTGAGCAGAAAAAGAGTTAATGAGACCGATACAACCTCAATGTCACAAAAAAATAGGAACCCACATATCTTATCTAGTTAAGATATATATCTTATATATTAGGATATCTTAGCTAGGATAATTATTATTATTATATATATATATATAAATATGTGGCCCTTATAATGTTACTTATATAGTCAAGCATAATCAATATATTAATATATTATATATTATTAATTAATTTGTTATGTGTTAGTATATTATTGTTGGAAACTATTTAGCTATGTTAGGAGACTAAGAGTCTTTGGAAGTCCAAGAGACCCCTTGAAAATTTGAAACCCAGAGCCATGCAGCCATGTGTATTTATATGCACATACCTAATGAGAAAAATATAGAATGTTCATGTCTAATTTTGTGTCTTTCATTGGCTTTGTGTTCAACCATTTGTATATTTTCCCTATAGGGCATCTAACAGTGGTACGAGAGCCACTTTGAGAGTTGTGGCTTGTGCATGGAATTTGTTAAAACTATAATTAAAAGATGACAATGTTTATTAGAAAAGTCAGTGAGGACTGTTTGAGAAGTAACACTACTCCAGAAGCAACATTTATTATAGGTAGCTGAAACAATGATCTGGTGTTCAAAATATCTCTTGAGCAAAGAGTTATAGACACTCTAGAGATATAATATTTTTACCTATAAATGGAACCCAATCTTACTGAATTGGGCAACGAATTCCATCTTATATCTCTCTCAGTATGTGGTATGTTTATTTAGTGACTCTTTCATGGTATCATAGCAAGTGTGTTGATGTTGGGCGATGGGTTTTCCTTTGATGATGGGAGACTTGTGATGCTGAGCAGATGAACTACCAATTGTGAAGTGGTCGGTTAACATAATTTATGTCTAGTACCTGGGTGCTTGGAATATTTTTGTGAGATTGTTGTCTAGAAAATGATTTACAAAATTGTTTTAGCTTCCATTTAAATGCTCAGGTGTGCTTTATATTTTTTTCCCTATATAACAATTAAATTTGATATTCTATGTTTAACGGTGTTAAGAAGTTCTGTGTAGATCACAATGTGAAGTGAGTATGTGCTAAGCTATTTGATAGCCTTGGAGTTTGGTGAATGGAGAAAGCATTAGGATGAAGTTGTTGTCAGGAAATCATTCACTCAGTTGAAGCTTGTGATAGTGGATTTTTATATTTAAATTTGCTAGTGTAAATTAAATTGGTAATTTCCTAGATGTAATAACTAGGTGAATTTGTGAATTTAGATACTGGTGTTGTTATATGTTGGTAATTGTTGCTTGGGTGAATATATTTGTGTATGAAGGGGGCATTATTTACCAAGTAAAATTATATTTGGAGGTAGTTTCAAGAAGTTTTTAATATGGCTATAAATATGGGCATAATTCCTGAAATTAAGTCAATTGGAAAGAATTATAATGAATGGGTTCATAAAATACAACCATTTTTAACAATGAGGAAGCAATATGATTTGGTTAGTAGAAAAGAAATGCCTCCCACTGAACAAAGGGCTCTTGGAAAATGGGATCAAATAAATAAGGAAGCTGGTGCATATATTAAAATTTGTGTATCTGATGAAGTGTTTGCGTAAATTAAGAATTTGAGAGATGACATTGAGATATGGAAAAGGCTTAAAAATTTGTATCATAATACTATTGAGTCATGGATATTAAATCTCACTAGTGATTTACACAATTTGGAGTTGTCTAATAATCAAGAAATTGCACCTCATCTCACGAAGTTGAAAGATTTGCGAAATGAATTAGAAAGTATTGGCAAAACATTGGTTGAAAATGAGTTTGTGCATATCATTCTTCACAACATTCCTAGTTCTTATCAATCATTCATTAGAGGGCTTCATATTGCTAATAAAATTCCTACTATTTATGTATTTGATCTTACTTCCAAGTTATTGTAGGAAGAGCAATGGTTAGAAAAGGAAAGGGAGCCGCATCAAGTGATGAAATTCATGCACTTGTATCCAAGAGAAGATCATTTCAATACACAAAGAAATTTAATGATAAGACATGTCAATTTTCAAATCAACTTGAAGAAAATAAGCATTATTTTATATTTAATAACAATTGTAATTATTGTGGAAAGCCAGGGCATTATGCAAAGGATTGTTGCAAGAAACAATGGGAAATACAACAAAGACAACGTAATTTTTCAAGGCATAAAATATCTATAGGAGAAAAAGGTAATGCACTTTGTATTGCTCTTAAAGCTAATGTCTCAAATAGAGATGAATGGGTTATAGATTCTGGTGCAACTCATCATATGTCCTATAATAAGGAGAATTGTGTTGTGTTAGATAATGATTGCAATAAGGAGACATTTTTTCTTGAAGATGATATAACATTAGAAGTTATTGGAAATGGAAATGTTTCCATTGAAGATGGAGTATTTAATAATGTTATGTTGGTTCCCAATCCCAAGTCAAAGTTACTCTCTGTGTTTCAAATTGCAAATCAAGGTTACAAGGTTGAGTTTTATAAAGACAAATGCTTAATTAAGGATATTAATAATAATGATAAGGTGGTTGCTTCTGGATATGTAGAAAATGGAGTTTATAAGTTTGGAATGTTTACTTGAAATGGAAAGGATTTGGTTGCAGAAATAAATAATGTGAGTTGGTTATGGCATGAAAGGATGGGTCACTTGAATTATGAAAGCCTTAGTCTAATGAAAAAGTTTGAAATGGTGTATGGACTACCTAAAATATTTCAAGGGCAAGAAGTTTGTGAAGGATGTATGTCTGGAAAGAAACATATGTAAAATTTTGTGAAAGGTAAATCATGGGGGGCGAAGACTCCACTTCATTTGGTTCATAGTGACCTTATGGGACCATTAGCACATCCATCCATTTCAGGTTTTGTTGGTATGTTTTGACATTTATTGATGACTATAGCAGAAGGATTTGGGTTGATTTTTTAAGCATAAAAATGAGGTATTTGATAAGTTCAAGGAATTCAAGTCCTCTGTAGAAAAACAAAGTGGAAAATACATTAATATTTTAAGGACAGATAATGGAAAATAATATGTGAACAAGGATTTTGATAATTATTGTAAGTATAATGGAATTGAAAGAGTGGATACAGTACCTTATACACCTCAACAAAATAGTGTAGCTGAAAGGAAGAATATGACCCTTATGGAAATGGCTAGGTGTATGTTACATGCTAGAAATATGGATCCAAAGTTTTGGGTTGAAGATGTAAATCTTGAATCTTATATTATCAATAGGTCACCTACCATTGTTGCTAAACATAAAACTCCTAAAGAAACTTGGAGTGGAAGAAAACCAACTATAGGTCATTTCAATGTTTTTGGGTGTGACCCCTATGTTCATATACCAGATGAGAAAGGGGAGAAACTAGACAAAAATGTATTATGGTTGGTTATACTGAATCATATAAAGCCTATAGGTTGTATGATCCTGATAAAAATGAAATTCTTATTAAGAAAGATGTGATATTTGATGAAAGTTGTATAATATCTGTTGGTCACCATTTTTTATGTTTATTTTGTCATAATTTTCCATGTTTTTTCGTTCACTTACCATCCACCCAGGAACCCTACCTTACAATCTTTTCAATCGATTCACATTCCTTGGAGTCTAATAGTTCCTTTGAATGGAATATTCCCAGATATAGAGTATTCATTTTTAATGCATGGAGAAAGTTTGATCTTGATTCAGGACCAAAAATAATGGCAATTATGTTTGTATTGGAAGGTGTCTTCAACAACTATTGCAATTGAGCTTCACACTATTGCATGATCATCCACATTGCGCTTGGAGAACGGACAAAGAGAACTTTGGTTATGATTGGTTGATTTTTATATTTGACTCTAGATTTCAGTTGCCAACAGAATTGTTGCATTTGCAGAAACAACACTTGATTCCTACGTCTTTTGTTTATCGTGGTGATTTGGGTGTTTTTCCATATCATGTCTATTCTGTTCACCTGCCAGACACCAATAGTTGATTGTGGAAGCAAGACTGCTGCGCCCTTTCATTTTCATTTTCAGAGGTCTTGAGACCGTTGTTGATATAGCCGTAGAGAAACACTAGTAGTATTTTGGCCATGATATGTGGTTTTGAAAAGGAACACGTTTTTCTTCCTGTTACATCAATATAGATTTATTTAAAAGGAGATTTATTAAACAAAATCTATAGGATTAAATCTTTCAAGGTGTAAACTCTTTTTTAAAATAGAAATGTTGAAGAAATGTGTAATCCAATATTTATGGTTTTAGTTTATAGAAAATAATTAAATACGATCATGACTATAAATCGAAGATTGGCATTGGAGTGTATGGGTTGTGGTGAAGAATAGTAATTTGAAAAATAAGAGGGAGAACAACCCATCCATGAAAACAGAATTGTGTGCAATCCACGATTGAGGTTGCAAAGATGACTTGGAAACTGTGACTAATTTGTACTCCGGTATATCATCCGCAGATTTTGAAGATTGAGAGATTGTAATACAAGGATCCTTTGTCCGTTGGAATTTAGAACAACAATATTACTTGTTGATTTTGGCGGAACAAATACACGGTCGTGCGAGCATCTCGTTCAGGAACAACTTTTTCTCCATTTGCCAAGTTCACATTGTTACCTCGTGTATGGCTCCATTTTGTCTCGGGAATGGCCGCCGTGTTTACGGCCAGAGCTATCCATTGAGCTGCAGAGCATTTAATGGGGTTGCAGCAGGCCTGTAGACTGTTGGATCTCAACAGTCTACAGGCCTGTTGCAACCCCATTAAATGCTCTGCAGCTCAATGGATAGCCCCATTAAATGCTCTGCAGCTCAATGGATAGCTCTTGCTTGTGTTTATAGTGAAATAAATGTTTCACTTACAATAAATGTAAACAATATTTACTCAGTTAAGTTAAATACATAAATAAAACTTTCATTAAACCATAAACTTTCAGTTAAGTTAAATAAATAAAACTTTCATTAAACCATAAACTATGGATTTATATTTTGTGTGATGACATAACACAAACTTACAGCAGTAAATACAAATTTGGAAATTACAAGGATGTTTCACCTTTTACAAAGCTTTAGCTCTCAACACTTTCACAAAACACAAAACCTTGAGTTTCAAACTCTTCACGGAGTTTTTCTTCTTCTGCTCCGCATTTCTCTTCTTTGCATTTTTGTCTGTCTGTCTCTCTGTCTCATAAGTGTGTATAAAAATTTAAAATCTTCTTCATATAGGAAAATTGTACCGACTAAAATTGATTCTCTCTGAAGCTATCAACTTAACATTAAAGATTGTAATATAACTATCTACCTAGAAACTTAGCTTCAACAATTAAATTCGAGTGGATTATATATGAGAGACGTGAACTCTTCATCTTGTCGGACTGTCTGGCAGAAACTGACCTGCTACAAACTCTGAAAGAGTCGGCTAATGTGCTATTCGGATCAACCAGTAATTAATATGTCCAAAACTCCCCCTTAATTATGAGTATATTGAAATTTTTAAAACAAAATATTACAAAACTTTTCAGAGCTGAAACTTGCTCTATTCATGACAAAGTTCATTGAGCAGAACTTGTCATTCCTAAATAACTTCTGAGAGCAGGTAAGTACAAAATTGCTATTCATTACAATTAGCATCGAATTTGACTTCCATAGGAACATCGTGAGAAAGAAGAAAAACATTAGTTGCATTAGTTGCAAAGGATTGATAATAAAAAAAAGCAAAGTTGAGGTTCAACATAAACACAGTAGGAGTTGTTTTTTGTTTTCATTGGGTTAACATAATTTATTTTGTTGAAACACATAGAATTGGAAACTTAGCAAGAGATTTTTGAAAAAGACTATATAGGATTAAAGTTTTGCTTGAAGAAATAAAAGGTTTTCTTGTTGAAATTAAAAAAAATGGTCTCTAGGTTTGATTCATCCACAGTTCATAAAGATTGTTTGAAGATTTTTGAAAAGAACGAGTGGATTTATTTCTTTGAAAATTTTGATGGATATTGTGAAACGTTGATCTAGAATTTGATTGTTCATTTGATGGTGAGAGGGCTACAATGGGTAACTTCACCATCATACTTTCTAAAGACATTGTTGAACAAATCACTGGGTTACCTCCATAGGGAAACGAGTACTTTAAAACAAAACAATTTAAAGATAAATCATGGACACCTTTCTTATCCAGATATAGAGAAGCATCAATAGATTGGAAAAAGGAATTCCAAGAAGTTGGTTGATCCATCCATGGAATGAAATAGCCTATATAATTCAAAAACTTGTTAAGTCTTGTGAAGGAAGATTCAACATTGTGTACTTATATCGCATCAAGTTGATGCGACACTTGAAGAATGACTATGAAATCAATATGCATTATTTCTTGTTAAAAATCCTTTATAAGATAGCCAAAGCTGTTCAGAAACAAAAAACGAATAAGGACAAAATTTTATACCATTATGGTTTTATCAAAATGATCATCACACATGAATTACAAAAGCATGACTTGTCATGGCAACAATTTGTGGTTAATAATTGTTTTGAAACAATAGAAGAAGAAATAAGGAAGGATAAATTCAGATGATAATAGATAATGAAGATGATGTACAAAAATCCAAGGCAACAAGATCAAAACAACCTATGGGAAGGATAAGAACAAGAAGCATGGTAAAAATAGAAAAAAGAATTCCAAATAAAAGATAAAATCTTCACCACATATGAGAAAAAATCAAGAAAATGCCAACAAGTGCAAAAGTGACAAATATATGATAAATCACAAAAAATCCAATATGAATACATTCAGACTTGTGAAAAGCAAAAAAAAAAGAAAATCCAATAAGTGAAAAGGAGCAAAGTAATAAAGTAATTAATACTACTTTTTCCACTTATGAACAACAAACTAATGAGGATACAGGAAAGATAAAGAATGAAGGATTTTCAAAGAAAAGAAAGAAGACAAGGGAGTTAAAAGGAAAGTAAAGGAATTGGAATTGCTTGGAGAGAGTCCAAAATAAGAGAATGAAATACTGAAGAAGAAGAATAAGAGACTTCAAATTCAAAACATTGTCACTGTCGAACAAGCATGCAAATGGTATCGACAATGGAAGGCATTTAAGACAAAATTTGAGGAGTTAAAAGTTCTTCATACAACACAGGTCAATGTGGATACAACAGAGGTGGCAGAGGGACATTAACAACAATTTTTTTGCATGAGGACATGCAAGATCTTTCTCTTGGGAGAGATGTTGGTCACCATTTTTTATGTTTATTTTGTCATAAATTTCCATGTTTTTCCTTCAGTTACCATCCATATCCTTCATGTTTTATCCATACTTCCTTAAAACCTCATTATATGAGGTATACTTGTCACTTCTTTTCATGAATTGAATTCTTTAAAATTTTAAATCATTAGAATTAATTTTTAACATAAATTACATGATTTTACAACTTCCCGTAATTGTTCCTAGCTTTGCATACTCACAGGATTGTTGGGTGCGATCTGAGACATGTGTCAAATTACCTGATGTCCAAGGATGGATGAATATAGATCATCTTCACGAAATTAGCATTGCAGGTGTGTGGTCAAACCACGCCATCTGTACATGAAAACCCCTGTTTTCTAGCATAAAATCTGGCAATTTTGAAATTTCATGGGGATTTACCCATTTTTTTTGGATCTAAAAGATGAATTAGAAATTTTGAGATGAAATATAGGATCTCATACTCAAATCAAGACCATTTTATCATTTATGTTTATAGACATTTTTTGTAAATACTTCGAAAGCATGCATAGTTAAACAACTTGATAATTGAGAATTTTTATTTTGAAACTTAATAGAATTTGTAGACCTTTGAATCGTTATTCAATTGGTTTTATGTCGTGATGCTGGAGTAATTGATTAGTAGTTAACAAAGTATATAAGATCTGATTTTAATCAAGTGTGCAAGTGAAGCATCAGAGGACCCCCTTTGACAAACATGGACATTTCTTCATGCTGCGTCATTTTCTTTGGTATGAGTTGAATCTTTGGTGTGGTTTTGAATAGGAACATGTTTCCTTGGATACTTTACCAGCATAGATTCATTTAAAAGGGGATCTATCAAGCATCCACATATAAGCATTCACAAGGATCAAATTTCTCAAGGTGTAAATTTTTTTAGAGTAGAAATGATGAAGAAATGTGTAATCCAATATTTATGGTTTTAGTTTATACAATTTATGTTGTTTTATATATACACAATTCTAAATATTTTAAATTTAATTTAACCATACATGTTATTTTTAATAATATTTTTATTACTTTATTTTATAAACGATACCTGTCAATTATAGAATAAGCACAGCCAAGAGGAACAATGAAAGAGTTACACATCTCTCCTTTATTGAGGCAAGCCCTAAAGAGATGAAAAAATAAACCTACCAGCTAGGTAAGAGACCTCACTACACAGATCTCTAAGAGACCTCACTACGTAGATCTCTATTGAAACCCATGTTCAATACATTAGCCATGGAGAATTTTTGGTCCTTAGAATATATGAATCCACTGGTGATTCATTTTATTTTATAGAAGCGTAGCTTAGGTTCTCACTCATACTGTGGTGGGATGACACAGCGATAGAAGTGATAGCATCAGAAGCATAAACGAGATCTCAACTCCTCATTTTTTAGTATAAATGAGATTTTACCTTACTGAGCTATAGAATGCACCTCTTAGAAAGATTGGCATTAGAAAGTGTGGGCTGTGATGACCGGTTTTGAGAATTATAAATGAATTAAAATTTGGATACAGTGGCCTTGACACAACAATAGAGGTAAATCATTTTTTCAAATTTTGCAAACAGTCATTTACTGTGAATTTGCATTGCATTTGGATGCATTTTAGGTTGAGACCTACATCTTTTCATTTTCTAAGTTGAAGTTTTTGTTGAGATTGTTTGTAAAAGGGCGTAGTTGCAAGAAGTAATTTTTATTATTTGTGTGAGACACATGTTTTCAATGGAGAAGTTAAATGGTTTATTAGAGTTACTCAACATTCTATTGTTTTACTTTGTCATGACAATAGTGTCATGATCTACAAGAACTCTCTTATTCACATTTGAGATTGTGTACAAGAATCACAAGACACTTGAATTCATACAACTTGAGTCACAACTCATATCATAAGTGTTTAATTTAGTGAAGCATAGGATCCTCGGGCTTGGATGAATTCAATGTGAAAAGAAGGTTACACAAGAGAGGGACAATTCAATGTAAATTGATCAAAACATTCATGGCAAATTGCACACATGAGGAAAAATTTTGTCACCATAACATTACATGAATTATCATTAACTTGTATGTGATACAATGGTGTTACAATAAGAAAATATTGAATGCCTTAGGTAGGATTCGAATTCACCAACTTGGAGTGACTTCATTGCTTAACTCTGTGTGGGAAAATCACCACTACAGCTCACTAATGCAACTATGGTCAACTAATTCAGATCACAATTAGTTAGTTGATCTAGGTAGGTGAGAAAATGCACCCAAACTCCCTTAAATCATGCAAAATGGCTCTAGTATGATTGAAAGTGAACTAAGTGATGGAATCATAGCATAACTGAACATAGTTGAACACCAACTAGGGTCAACTGCTGATGACTGTTGGTGGCACTCACAATGGGTTCCTAAATTATAGGGATTGGTCCCTCGAGCTCCTAAACTCATGCAGACAGACCCATTGAGTGTTAGGTGGGCCCACATGAGTCCCACATGGAACTAGTAAAGTGGCAATGACCTCCTAAGCTAGGAAAAGGCAAATAGACTATGGTGGTCAAGGGATGATTAATTAATTAATCCTAACAACCCCCCTTAATACTAACTTGGATAACCTGCGCCCTGGAAACTAAGATCAAAGGTCACCCATATAATCTAAATGCAAAAAATGATTGTTTAACAAACCAAACCCCCCCCCCCCCCCTGAAAATAAGCAGGAAAACCAAGAACAATAACTAAATCAATCCTTTACACCAAGAAGAGATCTGAGATAGACAAATATATGTGCAGTGAAGGACTTGGTGAATATGTCTGCAATTTTCTCCTCTTTAAGCAGTAATTTAGAGTGATAATCTTACTATGCACTAATTCCCGGATGCAGTGCATGTTTACTTCAATGTGATTAGTTCGTTGCTTCTGAACTTAATCATGGGATATCTTGATTGCACTCTGATTATCACAATAGAATTCTATTGAAGGAGAAGTACAAATTCCAAACTTTGTCAGAATCCCATGCAACCAAATTGTCTGGATAGTTGCATTCACAACCCCTCGATACTCTGCTTCAGCTGAAGAGAGAGCAAGAGCTGCTTGTTTTTTTCTTGACCAAGATATTGGTCCAAATACCGATGTAGATTTCATGTCAGTACTATCAGCAACCCAATATGAATCAGTAAAACCAATCAAATCTAGTTGTGCACCAACAGAATAGTGGATCCCAAACTCCCCCATACCTTGCACATAATGCAAGATGTGCTTTGTTTCTTTCCAATACAACTCATGTGGCTCCTTCATGTATATGACAGAAACACTCACAACATAAGATAAATCTGGCCTCGAATGGGTGAGGTACAATAGGCTATCAATCAGTTGTCTGTAGAGTGTATTGTCAACCAGTGGTGTGGAACCACCTTCCAACCTGAGGCCAGATAAGAAGGGGAAGGGTGATGCTTTAAAATCAGTCATGTGGAATCTTTTGAGCAAATATCCTGTGTATCTGGACTATGTAATCATGATTCCTGAAGCTTTTTTATTTACTTTGAGACTAATAAATTTCTTTAACAGTCCTAGATAAGTCATGGAGAATGCTTTGTTCAAAGTTGACTTGATGCCTCTCAATCCAGCATGCAAGCCATTAGTAATTAGAAAGTCATCCACATATAGAACAATCAACAGTAAGAAGCCCATTTTCTGCTCCATGTAGACATTCCAGACAGATTTGCGTCTCTCGAATTTTTGTGACATTAGGAAGGAATCCATCTTGGCACACCCATTAGAGGAAATTTCAATTCAAAATGGGCCTTTTAACTCTAATTCAAATTCCATGTCATTATGTGTTAGCCAATGAAATTGCTTTGAGTAAAAACATAGGGAGATATGTCGAAAATACAAACAAAAAAAGTAGTCTTTTTCTTTTCTTCCTTCAAAATTAATAAATATTATTTTATTCTTTTAACTATTCTTTTATTATTTTTTCTTAGGAGGCCCATTTTGAGTTGAAATTTCTTCTAATGATGCCCTTGGGGATTTCTTGATCCCATAGAGATATTTCCTGAGTTTGCAAATGAAGGAGGAATCTTCAATGTACCCCTCAGGCTATCTCATATAGATCTCCTCTTCCAGGTCACCATGGAGGAAGGCACTCTTCACGTCCATGCGATGTACTTCCCACCTCTTCGAAGTTGCATTGGCCAAAACTATCCTTATGGAATTCATTCTTGCAACATGATAAAATGTATCATTGTAGTCCATCCCATGGACTTGTGAGTAACCCTTTTCCACTAACTGAGCCTTGTACTTGGTAGTGTTTCCATCATCTACTAGCTTGGTCTTGTATATCCATTTGCATTGAACTAACTTCCTCCCAGGAGGAAAAGTGATAAGCTCAAAGTTCTTGTTGTCTTGTAGCGAATAAAACTCATCTTACATAGTTTCCTACGATCTTGGGTCATGGAAAGCATCCTTGTATGACTGAATATCTGACCCCGTCATTATGAAACACCTCTCTATGAGAAGTGGATCTGAATGGAAGAGTGTAATATTTTCATCCTGATATTGAGATATTGTCCTTCTTCTATCATCTAGATCCCCAACACTATTCCTAACAGCTTCAATGATATTTTGGGACCATTTAGGCCTCTGATTAGGAGAAGGTGTTGGATATGGATATGGATCTAGATCTAGATCTACTTGAGGTTCATTCTCAACATCAAGATCTTGGTCATCTTGATACTCATCTTGTGAATTTGAAACATTAGTTAAGACATCATCATATGCAAATGGAAATGGATGAGTGATTATACCTTCTGGTTTTTTGGTTGGCCATGGATCATGCACCTGATCTTCTTCAAATTGAACGTTGTGCTCTATGAAGCACTTTTTGGTTTCAAGTTCCATCAGTTTTTATGCCTTTACATCATTTGCATATCATAGTAGTATGCATTCGCTACTCTGGGATTGGAAGGATTTCCTCTTTTTAGTGGGAATTTTGGCCCATGCTTTGGAGAAAAAAACCCTCAGATGTGAGAGATTGGCCTTATGTCCCATCAATGCTTTGAAAGGAATGACCCCAATCATTGACTTGTGAGGCACTCAGTTCTGGATGTGTGAAGAACAATTAACTGTTTCAACCCACATATATGGAGGAAGATTTCTTGGTTCAAGAAGGAATGGAGCCATCTCTTTGAGAAATCTGTTCTTCCTCTCTGCTGCACCATTTTGTTGTGGTGTGTATGGTGTTGAGTATTGCATTTGAATACTTGTTAAAGCACACAACTGCTAGAATTCTCTTTTGACATACTCTCCGACATTATCTTATCTCAGTGCTTTGATATTCTTTCAGAGAGTGTTCTCAACCAAGGCTTTGAAATTTTTAAAGGTCTCAAATACCTCAAACTTCCTCTTTAGAAAGTAGATCTAACAATACCTAGAACCATCATCAATGAAGGCCAGAAAGTATTTGGATCCATTCATAGATGTTGTAGGCATCGGTCTAGATACACCAATATGAATCAATTCAAGAGTGGATGCAACTCTTCTTGCCTTCACAACCTCATACCTTAGCTATGGATGCTCCCTACCAAGCAACCAGTGCACACACCTTCACAATATTTGATGAGAGGCAATTCCTCAACCATCTTTTCATTGTGCAACTACAATTTCATGCCATAAACTGCTTGTGTCATTGGAATGAGTCAATAAGGCACTAAGATATGAATTAGGAAGAAAGTGAGAAAATGGCATATTCCTTGAAGGAATGATTAGCAACTCTTTTTGCTATCAGATTCCTAATAGAGATTTATGAGATCTCCACTGTGTTAGGATCAAATGTGACTTGCTTGGGTGAGCCAATGTGAGTCATCTGGTATACAAACAACATATTTGTTGCTAGGGAAGGGACATACAGAACATTCGTGAACACTCCATGCTCAAATTTGATGGAACCTTTCCCAACAGCTAGGATTTGTGAGTCATATCCCATGTGGATTCCTGGTCCTCCAGAGATATCCATAGAACAGAATTATTCTTTAGAGGCAACCATGTGGTTGGAGGCTCTAGAATCAATGAGAAAAACTTATAACTGAGAAAATCCTACCTTCATACCATGGCACCTCTCGTGATATTCAATCTTATTTCTAGTATCATATTTCTTTGCATCTTCAGGAAGAGCAATATTGTTATGTTCAAGGATCCTAGACATCCGGTCTATGGTTTTCTTCATACACAAATTCTCTAGATGATTTCCTCTCTTGCAATAAGATCACTTGGCCTTATCAAGCTTCTTGTGCTTATCCTTCTTGGAACCAGAGGTTCCTTCTGAAGGATTTTTCTTATCCTTAGGTTTGAAATCCATGCTCTTCTTCTCTTTTCCTTTTTTCTTCCCCTTTGCTTCCGCGTTCTTAGTCTCCCCATCTAAGAGAGCCTGATTCTTGGAGGATTTGAGATCTCCCATCTCTATCATCTTGTCATGTTCCTAAATAACATATTTTGTGAAGGAATCAAGGGATGGCATTCACTAATTAGGATTTGTCAGTATCCCAGAATGAAAGGTGGATACGAACATTGATAATTATGCAATTTTGCTCAGAATTGAGAGCACCAATTGCTCGTCCTTCTTGTCAATCCTACACTGCTTGCATTGCATGACAAGGGATTTGAATTTTGATAAGACTTGTTGTATAGTTTCAAATTTTCAAGGTTGTAGTGTTATCATCTCATTATCCAGAATATGGCCCTTGAGCTCATACTGCTTTCCAAACAAGGATTCAATCTTATCCCATACTTCTTTTGGAGTTCTCGGTCCATCAAGATGGAAGAGTAGCTCCCTAAAGATGTGGATGCACATGAATCCAAATGCTTCATCCATCTTGTTCATATGCTTCGACTTCTCAAGAGATTGTTGGGGTTCGACCTGTCTTCCCATAGTGACCCTGTACATACCCTTGTTGCACAAGACTATCTACATATCAACCCTCTAATCAAGATAGTCGTAGGGTGTGAGGATTATGGGTGTCAAAGTTGTTGAATTCTCCATCTTACAGCTTCAAGAACAACCAATTCTTCAGAAAATATTTGAATGTACCTACAAAAACACTGCAAAACACTTCAATTCACAATCAAATCATTCAAACACTTTCCAATTCGACATGTGCACTTTCTATGGGTGCATCACACATGGATAGACTTCTCTGGACAAAATCTAGAGGGAGAAAGGCAAGAATACCAAGAATTATGTGGAACCCAATTTCTTATGGTGCATCAATGGAAGTTTCCAAGGTATGAGGATGGCCTAAATACTTGCTCTGATACCATGTTTAATTTAGTGAAGCATAGGATCCTCGGGCCTAAAGGAATTCAATGTGAAAAGAAGGTTGTGGAAGAGAGAGACAATTTAGTGTAAATTGATCAAAGCATTCATGGAAAATTGCACACACATGAGGAAAATTTTTGTCACCATAACATTACATGAATTATAATTAACATGTATTTGATACAATGGTGTTACAATAGGATAAATTTGAATGCCTTAGGTAGGATTCCAATTCACCAACTTGGACTAACTCTGGTGCTAACTCAATGTGGGAAAATCACCACTAGATATCACTAATGCAACTCTGGTCAACTACTTCAGTTCACAATAAGTTAAATGATCTAGGTAGGTGAGAAAATGCGTGCAAGCTCCCTTGAATCATGCAAAATGGCATTGGGATGACTGAAAGTGAACTAACTGGTGGGAATCAAAGCATAATTGAACATAACTGAACACTGACTAGGGTGAACTGCTGGTGGCACTCAGAGTGGGTTCCTAAATTATAGGGATTTATCCCTGGATATCCTAAACTCATGCAGACATGTGCATTGAGTGTTAGGTGGGCCCCAAATGATCCCCCCATGGCACTAGTGAAATGGAAATTACCTCTGAAGCTAGGAAAAGACAAATAGACTATGGTAGTCAAGGGAGGATTAATTAATTAATCCTAACAAGAAGAAACACAAGATGAACTTGTTCTTGTTCACAACAATTGTCTTCACGATTCCATTCAATACCCTGCACAAAATGACACCACTTTATAATCACATAAGCATATTAGTGGCATCCCATCATAATAAAAAAATCAAGATGAAGTTATGCATATAGAGGTTCCACTTGTTCTTTCCAATCTCATCATCATACCATGGGAAGAGATTAGTCATAACAAGAAAAAAATCGATCTTAGATATGATAAGGAAGTGACAATTCACTTTTCTTATTTCTCCAAGACTTTCCAATTCAAAGTTAGACATACCAACACTGTGATAAGTTGGCCACATGAAAGATTAGTTTTTTATCTTCACCCTCGTAAGCATGGTGGAAAGCATATTCATTATTCAAACAAATGCTCAACTCCAAAGAAACCTATAAGAAAGAAGATCACTACGAGTGGATCACTTCTTGTAAATGGTCATGAATAGCTAATAAGATATATAAGTCATACAAGAGGGTTCATTCACGATTATTGACACATATTGCAGTTAAGAGATCTTCTTCTCACATTTTTTCTTGATAGGGGGGGATGATGAACAATTCGAAACAAGAAACTGAGAACAAGTGAGTGGGAACAAGCAAGCTTACATCACATCCAAATCCTTGATCCTGCCAAACTCAAAGCTATAGCCAGATCCATGACTATCCATTGAGCAGAATATTGCACTAGATTCTACTAACCTTTTGGAGTGTTACAAAGAACGATTGAACGAAAGTTGTTTCCAATTTCTATATTTTATGGTCAGCTTAAACCACTCATTCAGCAGAACACTTGAACTTCTGCTAGCCTTTTGGAATGTTCCACCAAGAAAATTTGATCCCTAGATCCAAGTTCTAGAGTTTGTGGTTAGCATTCAACCACCTTCATGATTCATGATTTTATAGATGATGAGTTCGAGAGTTTGTGGTTAGATTTAAACCACCCACATAGTAGAATACTTTAGTTTTGGTTACCCTCCTTTGGTAGGAGAAGTCAACTTCTGCTAACTTGCTTGGCATAGTCAGAGACGAAGACTCTTTGGGAGTCCAAGAGACACCTTGGGAATTTGGAACCCAAGAGACATCTCATGTGTATTTGTATGTACATACCTAATGAGAAAAATATAGAGCATTCATGCCTAATTTTGTGTCTTTCATTGTCTTTGTGTTCAACCATTTGTCTATGTTCTCTATAAGGAATATAACAATTATATAATATAAGTTGTTATTTATATCATAACCAAGGTCAATTTATATGTAGTTAACTATTGTCAAATTAAAATTTGACAAATAACATTATTTGACTTCTATATGTCCTATTCAACTATAATCGTTGACCCAATTTCTTGAAATTCTATTGGTTTTTGAATTCCTTCTCACCTATAGATTTTTTTCTTATGAGGCCCATTTTAGACCCCAAATTTCTCTAATGTTCGAGCTTTGTATATCACTGCTCATAATCATTTTCCGCTCGAACATATTCATCCACTATGACTAGGGTTTGAATAGGTTTTTATTATTCAATCACTAAATCATGCAATTTCCCACAAAACCCCAAATAAATATGCTATGATACCAATATGATATGTAAATTGTTGTGTATATTCAACTAGAACAGTTCGTCACAATAGATCTTACCATTGGTTCTTTTAATTTATTTATTTTTAGAATTTTAAGTGAAATGATAGAAGAATAAATACACAATCCATACACATTCGACACATAATGTATCTTGAGAACCCCTACGGGGAAAAACCAAGATAAAATGAGGACTATACCTTGTTCTTTTATGTAAAATGCAAATACAAAAGGAAATCGGTACTCAGGATGGAGTTACCTTGGAAAGTATGGCCTAAATGGATCCTAAAAAATCTATTACTCCCTATGTTATGCTTCACAACCACCCCTTATTACTACACAACTATGGAACAATACAATAGAAATGGAACCTCTTATTTTCCTAATAACTCGATATTTAACATAGCCCAATAGTAATTTAGGGTTAATTTTAGGGTTTGTACAAGCCTTAATTCTTGCTTAGGTTTAGGGTTTTGGGCCTTCTAGAACTTTCTTGAAATTCCACATATGAATATATCCACATGTGCGGCAAATGAGAACTAATGTGCAATCCACTCGAAGTTACTATGGTGGTCAGCTAGGTGGGTCAACTTGCGAGAGACATAACTTCTTCATACATATTCTGATTGAGGCGATCTTTGGACCGTTGGAAAGGTATATGAGAGTAGAATCATGTATTGGCCCATGTAATTAGGAATTGGTTTTTTTATACTAAAAAAATCATTTAGATCCTCAAATAGGTCTTAGAAGGTTTCGAACCCCAAATCTGTAAAATGAGACCTGCCCATAAAATGGGCTCTATAAGGCAATTAAACCAATCTTTCGCACCCAAAATCTACAAATGCGTAAAAAATTATAAATTGATCCATTTCAAATCATAATGGTTGGCATAGAAACATAATATGGATTGTATATTGCAATGTTTGGATCCTACAAAACTTGTCGTAGAGTGCATATTAAAACAATTATTGGGAGTGACTAACCAATCTCGAGAGGATGTGGCTATGAATCAAAACTAGATTCAAATTGTTAGTACCCCACCAAATACATCCATGAAAAAAAAAAATCTCATGTAGGAGTTTGAATGGTCTATTGGTGGCTTAGATTGGGATGAAAAATTGAAATACATACATAAGATGGATAAGGAACTCAACTAAGTCTACCGGGGAAATAAACTAGTTCAATCCCAGTGGTGGCATCTTAGATTATTTCCCTCACTCATCTAAACTACTTACCACATTTGCATCAAAACGAATAATCTAAGTAGACCGTTGTTCAAGACACTTAACAGCACATGCCAGACACCAACTAGGATAATTTTTATATGTTCTTTGTTGTATATATTATTTTGGTCAATGGTGGTTGCAACATTCTGGTTAATTAATGAGAAATACTAAGACAACCTATGCTAAGGCTAGTCACAGTATGCGGCTACTTGAGCCCCATAGTTTCTCTAGCCTTGGTATTTTTCGTTGGGTGAGACCCTCCCTATTGGAGGGATTGTATATGTCTATGGTGATGATTTTTCATTTTATATCTATGTCCTAATGGTTTAGTAATGTGCCCAATTATGTTTACTTAATATTATGAATGGTTATGATGAATATGTTATTTTTTGTATCTATTAGTTTGGTTAATGGCGGTTCCAACATTTTGGTTAATTGATGAGAAATCATAAGGTAACCTATGCTATGGATACTTGTGATATTCATGATGCTTGAGCCCCATAGTTTCTATAGTCTTGGCATTGTGCTTAGGGTGAGACATTCCCTCTTTGAGGGATTGAATATGTCGATGCGTAGAGTACACTGGACCCATCTATTGGACATCTATGTAGACTCTAATTTGAAATTGAGCCAACCATCACTTCTCCCTTTACTGACTACACAATAAAAGGATCATGACTGGTCGTGGATGTTAAATTGATATGGTGGGTGAAGGATAATTTATCCATGGTGGAGGAGTTCTCTCACATTGAAAAGGGAGAAGACGAAGTATTGCCATTTTTCATATTAGATATGTGAATGCATTGCATAAGATCATTTGTCATTATAACAAAGAAACATTTTAGTAATTTATGGTTTTGATGTAGATTTTTGTTCTCTCCTTATACATTATCTTGAGAGTACAATAAGTAGTTGTTGCTAAGAAAGAACAAACATTGGAAGCATTGCATAAGATGAAGTTTCCAATGACAAGGAGGATTAAGATGACTCCTATTATGAACTATTAGTTGCATCAATTGATCCATACACATAGTTCCATGAAAATGAAGATGAATAGTCAAGTTTATACGGTGGTGTGTTTCCTTCTTTCCAGTAATGAAGAAAAAAATAGAAAATAGGAGCAACAAATCAATGATGTAGACTTGATTCCAAATGAAGTTCCTCATCCATATTGTTGTTTGGATATCGATATTAGTCATTATCTAGTTGAGTTAAGGAATATGGAAGTGTTTTAGGAGGTTGAATAGAAGAGATTTTGTTCCTTTTCTTTCTATTTGATCACTAGTGAGGGACCATGTTCCAAGTTTCCATTGACAAACTTAATTGGTAACTTTCCATTTTGCATGAGGGATTGACTTTGAATTCAATACCTTCCTTATCTCACACCTCTAGAGCACATGCATTGGAAGCCTATTCTACCATACTTCTATAAAGGAGTGTTGGATACCATTATTTTATAAATTGGATTCTTCTTGCAAATTTTAGTTGCACTTCTTCCATGTTTCTTCCATCCTTTCAAACTCAACATCACTTCCATCATTTCTCACCAAATATAGAGAGAATAACCTTAGTGTATTGTATATATGGATAATTTCTACCTCCATATTAATATATCAAATGTATTTGGCTAAGCATTTTCTTAGCTTTGAGTTTCATGGATAGCTATTGAGGGAAATCATGAAGTAGAGTTTGTGTTGTCTTTCTTATGCACCTATTTTGAATTTATCTTTAACTCAAGGTGCATATTATATTTTATGTATATTTTTTGAATTGTTCTTTCACTCAAAGTGCATATTCTTCTCCATTTTGCTTCAATTTCAATTATAAAAACTAATCCCATTCTATGCAATTCAATTTATAGTTTTTGCCATTTTCTTAACTGCTTTTTGGGCACTTGAGGGTAGCTTAGCATGTAGATTTCTTTAAAGTTTACACACATTTTTATGCAGAAAATATAGCACATAAAACCCTAGGGACACCCCCTTATGTTTAGAAAAGAACCAACCCAACCAACGGGCAACTAGTGGTAGCAGGACTAGATCAACTATAATTATCACTCAAATTTGTTTTTTCTTCTTGGTGGAGATTTGCATGATAATATATTTAAATAGGCGCCATTGCTTCTTGTTTTAATGCATATTATAAGTTTGGCATTTTATACTACAACAATCATCTATCTTTGTTTGGTAGTGTTTTGTGATATCTAGGGTTCATTTTTCGCTTCCAAATTACATAGGTATTCCCCTCTATGGTTAGCAAGCACTAATTAGTGCAAAGACACCAAAGGAGGTGAGAATGTACATCTTATTTTAATTCTTCCAATTTCAAGCAAGATGATAATTGGAACCTAACGGTTTTGTATATTAATAGTTCCCATCATTGGGGGGACAAACATTTAACTCTAAAACATTGCTATCCACTATGCAAGCTCATATATCTACCTTTTAACCTAACATGATGATACTGCAAGGAAGAAGTGAAGACGTTGACAGACTCGATATACATGCAAGAAGAGGACAACATGTGGAGGACATTAGGTAGCAAGATTGTTTTTTCCAAAACCCCAAAAAAATATCAACAGGTTTAGTGAAAACAATTTAAGAGATCACATGTCCTTTAAATAACCTTTACATAATTATAGGACTCATCATATATATATAAAGAGAGAGAAGTTTGATGGGAAAGCATTTAAATCTTGAGAAAGTTTTTTTTAGTTTTCGAAACCAACAATGGAATATACTCTCCCATTGAAAACTTCATATGCAAATGGATGGATGATGGAGGTCCTACAAAACCCTAGGTTCAAAAGGGTTTTTCTGCAAATTCCTAACTAAGTATTACTGAATCTGTTGCAGTAGACTGGGAGTCTAACTGATCAAAATGATTGGCCTAGTACACACCGAGAGAAAAAAGTGGGAACAATATTCAAACGTTTTATTGCAATATTTTTCAGCTTTTAGCTTGGATTAGAGTTTGTAGTTAACCTTTCTCTCCTTCTTTGCTACTATTTAGTAGTCTTCCTTTTCTGGTAGATTTTTCCCTCTCTGGGCTTGGCAGTTTTTTGGTAGTATCCCTACTTCGGATTTTCCATTTGGTGTGGTGCCCTTTTTCGATTTGGGTTTTTTTAACCTTTATCTGCTTCTGGTGATGGTTGGTGGACACCTTTTCTCCCAGTCTCTTCCAATGGATCAGATAACAAGTAACCCTCACTTATACCCTCAAGAGGCTCCTCTTTTACCTCTTTCTCGTGGATCAGTTAATTCACTCAGTTCGAAGGAGCATGGACTTTGAGGAAGATATAATTTTTGAAAGGGGGTGGTTTCCCTTATGGAAGGAGAGACTGGATTATCTGTAGATAAGTTGGATTTGAACGAACGACGATACGAGCATTGTCTTTCAGGTGCAAGATCTAGGGCTTGACGTTGCTTGAAGACATATAAAGCACGAGAGGGTTTGAAATGCTTTGTTCTGGGAGGAAATGTGAATCTAGATAAGGTGGGTATTCTTTCTCGTTGTGCAGTAGTCGAGTGCTAGGGTTTCGAGACCTGAACTTTTTGATTGGGTTAATAAACATTGGCTTCCTGAATTTGGCCATGCATCCGATATCAACATGTCGATAAATGGGTGGATCTGTTTCATATTTTTGAGGAGGAACACATCCCGAGGATTTTGAATGGAATTTGGTTAACAAAGGAGGGCTCCATGGTTCTGAAGCGTTAGCACACTTCTTTCAAACTATAAAGAGATAAGATGACTCGTTGTCACCTATGGCTCGCCCTTGCTGGATTTCTGATTGAACTCTGAACTCGTAATGTATTTTTGGATCTAGACAATTCTCTAGGTAGATTCATTAAGTTGGAAAAGAAGATGTTATTTGAAATTGAGAATAAGGTGGCCTGTGTTATGGTAAAATTTGATATTTCCAAGGGATTTCCGACTAAATTAGATATCTAGTGAAGTGAGAAAGTTCTCTGTCAGAGATTGGATTACCTTGATATCTGATTTCACTGTAATTTCTGTCAAAAGACTAGACATGTCAAGGCTGGATGCCCTTATTTATTTTCTAGAGCTCGGTCTAAAGACTCTTATGAGGATTATGATGAATATGTGTCTCACTCTCAGGAGAAAAGCCTTCAGTCTGTGCCAATTATATCTTAGATGGAGTATACTCGTCAAATTTTTATTATTCATTTGAAAAGGATTTGGATAGGAGAATTTCTCGAAATGAGTTCTGAAAAAGAAAAAGAAAAAAAAAACCCTTGAGTGCGACTCCCTTAGACTTGCAGATATTTATGTTTTCAAGGATGCTTCACCTAAATTAGATTTTGAGTTTTTTGGGAGGTTACTAGGAATACGGGAGAATTGGGTTTGGTTGAGTCTCGTGAGCTGATTGATGCCCCCTATAATACCTCATGTTCATTGGTTGACAGTACTCATCTAACGATATTGAATGTGGTCATAATTCAACTTTGAATGTCTACTCTAAAAACCCTTCCAATAATCTTGGTGTCTCTCCAATCGCTTCTATTTGTTTCCAGAATGTTACAATATGGAATAGGAAGAAGAAAAATAGGGAAATGAATAATTCCATGTTAGAATCCTTTTAGAATCCCCTTTCCGTCAGACTTGATGAAGTTTCTCCAAAGCATCACATAATCTCTATTCCTAGCTCTATTCCTCTTTCTCCTCGAGCCCTTGGAGCAATTTAACGCGCTCAGGAGAGTGCTTAGTGTCAATTCTTACTTTCAATGTTCGTGGGTCGAGCTGGGAAGGTTAGGGCCTTATCTAAATTTCTTAAAGCTATTAACGCTGACATTATTTTACTTCAAGATACTATGTGCTATGAGTCCCTGGCAGTCAAGAGTGTAAGAAGTCTATAAGTTTCCTCACCTCTTTTCCTTGTCGAGCTGGAACAGATCTGTCAAATGCGGGAGGCATGTCACATTCTTTCACTTCGCGGGATGATTCAGAAGAAGAGGACTGTCCTACTTAAAATTCCCTCCTTGCTTCTTCAAATGTCTGCTTTTCTTGTCTAGGATCAAACATAGGAGCCTTCTCGGGGGCTCTCCTGATAAAAGGTATATCTGGATTTTTACCTGGTGTTATTCTGTCTTCTCCTGTCGTAGCACCTCCTCTGGTAACGACTGCGACCTTAGGGTCCTCTTCGCGGACTTCTGCAGAGATCTTCTGGATTTGTGCATTTCCCCCTCTTCTTTCCTGAACCTTGGCTAATAAGACTGGACAATCTTCAATAACATGATTTAATGCGTTACAGTAATTACAAGTGGTACAGGGATTCTGGCAATCCCTAGCCAAGTGTCCTGGCTGGGCGCAGTTATAGCATATGATCTGACCTCGACCTCGTCCCATACCTCCTCCTCGTCCTCGACCTCGAAATTCCCCTCGGTTGTTAAAATTTCCTCTTCCAGGGGAGTTGTACTGTGCTTGGTTTGGGTCCTGCTGTTGTTCTCCTTGGATCCTGTAGGTATCTCTGGGTCTATCATGTATCATGTCATATACATCTCTGGTTCTATCCTGTAGTAAGTTCAGTGACCTACAATCCTTTTCATCATGTCCCACAGACTTGCAAAAGTTGCAGAGGCACTCTCAAAAATTCGTCCGGACTAGGAAAATTTTGTTGTGGATTCTTCTGGCCTCTCGAGGGGGATTCTATCTTCTTGGAACCCTTTTACTACATAATTTAATCCTTATTACAGAACGGAGGGCGGTATTCTTTTGGAAGGTTTTTTTGAGGAGTTTGATCAACAATTGGCCATTTTGAACTGTTATGGACCATACAATGATATAGAAAAGTTCTTGATGCCCTTGGAATCCTCTAGGATGTTGGGAGTTGATAACTTAATTTTGGATGGTGATCAAAATTTTACTTTGTCTCCCTCTAAAATTTGGGGTTCTTCTTCTCGAGTTAACCATCTATCTGAGTTTTTTTCAAATTTATTTCAAAGGGTCAATCTTGTCGACATTTTGTCTATTAATATAGAGACTACTTGGTCTAATGGAAGGTATGGCGTTGTTGGAATAAGTAAGAGAATTGATAGGTTTCTTATGAGTTCCAACTTGATTCAAACTATCCATAGATATAGGAATTTGGTAGAGAAATCCACTCTTTTGAATCATTTGCCTATTTTTCTTCAACTAGAGGGGATCAAGTCCAATCTAAATTACCCTTTCAAATTTAATAGTTCATGGTTGTTGAATGAAGATTTTTGCAATATGGCT
Organism: Pseudotsuga menziesii; assembly: GCA_001517045.1. Classification (NCBI taxonomy): domain Eukaryota; kingdom Viridiplantae; phylum Streptophyta; class Pinopsida; order Pinales; family Pinaceae; genus Pseudotsuga; species Pseudotsuga menziesii. The sequence continues at coordinate 211,650 of LPNX010779290.1, forward strand.
AGGAATAGTTGGCTTAACTTTCCTATCCTTGAGCATTGCAGTCCTCTAGATACTTTGGTGTAGAAGTTTAAGTGTTGAAAGAAGTTAGTTATTTAGTGGGAAAAGGAATACAAGAAAAATGCAGATGAAGAACTTCTCAGGATTGAGAATCAAATTAAGGAGGTTATGGTATTTGATATGGATTTCATTTTGATTGAAGAAGATAAGTTGAAACTTACTGATCTTCAAAGTCAGAAATACCTTTTGTTGAAGCAAGAGCAGATGAAATGGAGGTTGAAAAGCAGGGAAACCTGGGTGGCCCTAGGTGATAATAATAGTAGGTTTTTTCATTTGTATGCCTTCTTTAGAAGTAATATTAACTCTATCTAAGAATTAAAGGATGATAGGTGGAATGTGATGAAGGTTCAGAAGGGTTTGCAGGGGATGACTATGATATATTTTATGAACATTTTAAAGACCCCAGTTCTTCTCAGATTGATTTGCAGTTGAAGGTGATTATCCATGTTCCATCTTTATTTAATGTTTAAGAAGGGTCAGTGATTGGAGAATCTATTATATTAGAAGAATTAGAAAGTGTTTTCAAACAATTATTTGTAAAAACCTGTTTGGTTGTACTTGAAACCCTCCAAATGGTTTAATCATCCACTTGACGATAATCCAATAGTAAAATTATGATTGTCGAATAATTGATAAAATATATAAAAAATGATATTACAATGAAAGGGAGGCTTGTATAAATACCCACACAGGGGTTGCCTTGGTGACGAGACATAACCTTTCATAAGGTGTCTCTTCCCTACATTTAGTTATTAATATTTAATATATTATTAGTTTATATTTATTTATTTATTATTTATTTAGGTATGTAACATTGTCTTCCCCTTAAATGAAGCTTTGTCCTCAAAGCTTGTTTAGTGAAGGACTTATCATTATTTTTGTTCGTAACATCTTCTCATGTCTCTCTTAAACTTGTAATTTTGACACTTGATGAAATATGGCGATATAATTTATGATTCCTTGAATTGAAATGTCGCATTTCTTCGGAAGTGATCCATTCGAGATTTACTTTCATCGGAGTTGATTGTTGGTCGCCTTGTTGGATAAATCTTTATGTTTTCTATTTAGGTTGTAGATTTTGTGTTTCGCATCTGAAATCATAACTGGCTTGTTTATGTTCATTTTGACCATGTCATTGGTCAAAATGACTTTTATAATTGGGGTGTCGATAAGGAGTTTTTATAGTTCACTTTTTTGTTGGATTGACTTCTTTTTTAACTGTGATGAGGACTGAATTTGTTTTTGCTTCTTCTTCGTCAACTTGAATTTGTTTTTTGGAGAGTCTAGATGTCTCCTTCTGGATTTGCACACTCTGAATCTCCTCTAACCTTTCGTCTTGCGACTTTTTTTCCTCTTTTAACTTCTTGATTTGTTCTTCTAATTCTAGATTAAAACTTCTCAGGTGTTGGTCTTCTTCCTCTTTATTCAGGAGTTTTCCTTCGATGTCTTCGTTTGATCGTGTTGTCGTCTTGGTACCTTTTATCTTTTTTATTTTTCAAATTAATGTCTTGTTATGGTCTTTTAAACGATATATTTATTCAGTGTTATTTGATAATGTGCTTTTTACAATTGTAATCTCCAATTTGTGCGTTTTTTTTGTGACATTCTCCTCCTGCTGGATTTCACTAATTTGTTGTCGAAGTCGACATATATCTGCTTCTTGACTTTCTAATGTTTTGCGGACTTGCGTCAATTCAGTATCTTTGTCCATGATGAGCTTGTTTAGACACCTTATTTCTTTTTCCAATTCGCTATAGCTTCAATATGGTGATTTGTCGTCATTTTTTTACTTTCTGATATGGTCTTCTAGGTTTTGATTGTGAACTTTTAAACAAGATATTTATTTATCCTTATTAGATAACATTTTCTCGATATCTCTTATGGTTAGTTCCAATTATCGATTTTGATTTTTTAAGCAACAATTTTCATCGTCTCTTAATGAGTTTAACAAATCATTCATCTTAACCTCAACTTGTAGATGTTTATTGTCACCTTATATTGCTCCAACTCGTCCAACGTTGCTTGTAATTGTAACTTCATTTCTGAATATGTAGGTGCCATCGTTTGCGATTAAGACTTTTGTTTGAACTTTGTCTTCTATTCCAACTTGTTCCTTGGGAAAAAATAAAATCTTCTTGACAAAACTTCCTTTGCTTTTGACTTTTGTATTTCTTCCTTCGATAATAAATGGTCACACCAAAGTTGTAATATTCTATTTTTTGTAATTAATAATTGTAATTTTTACAATTATTAAATAATAATAATTATTATTGACAATAATAATAATAATAATATATTTTTTAAATATATATATATATATTATAATTTATAATATTTATTATTTATAATAATATAACTATTATAATCTTTTTTTTGAAAGGATTTGGAATTAGGGTTTAAACCGAATGGTGTGGTGTGGAGGGGGTTAGGAATGGGCATCGAATGGGTGGTTGCAAATGGAGCATGGGAATGCTGGTTGTGAATAGCTACAAATGGATCTTATGTGGACCTGGTTCCCAGGCTAGAATGGATGTTATGTTGAAGAAACACAGGTATGGATTGTTTCATGATTGGAGTGGTGGAAGGTGTGAAGGGACACAGATGCGGTTGATGGGAGGAGAGCGCAGGTGTAGACGTAGCAAGAAGCGGGAGGGAGATTGCAGGATTGGTGTTCATGATTTGTGCTCAGTGTGGGTAGAGAAGAATGGCGCTACGAGGATTGTGGGTGATCGAGTGTGGAGCAATGACAAAACAGAGAGCGATGACGGAGGATGGAGTGGAGTTGTGTGGATGGGAAGCGATGGTATGAAAGGGAACGTTGAAGTGATGTGGGTGCAGTATGTGGAGGATATGGCGTAAGGGAGAAGGAGAGATGTGTGGGGAGCACAGCAGGTGAGATGCAGGTGGATGATGGAGTAGCGTGGCAAGCAGGCGAAGGAATGTTGAGGAACGTTTGGATTTAGGGATGAGTGTATAAAGGAGAATGAGTGTAGGTAGTGAGTGGCCAAAGGCTCAACATTTGGTCAATGACCAAGCTTCTAGTGAGACTCTAACATAAACCATATAATATCTGAATTTATGGCCAAATACCAAATCAAGGAGCCCAACCTTCGATATCATTGTAACAACCTGTTTGGTTGTACTCGAAACCCTCCAAATGGTTTAATCATCCACTTGACGATAATCCCATAGTAAAAATATGATTGCCAAATAATTGATAAAATATATAAAAGATGATATTACAATGAAAGGAAGTCTTGTATAAATACCCACACGGGGCTTTCCTTTGTGACCAAACATAACCTTTCATAAGGTGTCTCTTCCCTACATTTAGTTATTAATATTTAATTTAGTATTTCTTTATATTTATTTATTTATTATTTATTTAGGTATGTAACATTTTCTAAGGATAAGATTCATGGTCTGGATGGTTGGACAGTGGAACTCTTTTTGCACTTTTTTAATTTGATGGGAAAGCATCTTGTTATGGTTGAACGACTGAGACTGGAAGGCCCTAATTTGTCTCTGGTGCACTAAACTCTACCTTCCTTGCTCTTATGCCAAAGTGTAATAAGCTTATTTTAGTGGCTTTTGGCCAATTTCTTTGTGTAACTTAGTTTATAAAGTCATCAAAAAAATCATTGCTAACAAGATTAAGCCATTCCTTGCCACGACTATGTCCAAAGAACAATTTGGATTTTTGGTTGATAGACATATTTTGGATGTTATAGGGATCACCTAGGAATGTATACACTCTATTAAAGTTAAAGATGTTGACGCTTTGATGTTGAAAATGGATTTGGTGAAATCCTATGACAGTATAGATTGGGTTTATTTGAGGCTTCTTCTCTTACAAATTGGCCTTCATGTTATGGTTACAAATTGGTCTTCATGTTATGGTTACAAATTGGATTATGTCATGTGTTACTTCTGCACATTTCTCTGTGCTTAGCAATGGTTATATTTCATGTTTCTTCAAGAATTCTAAGGGCATCAAACATGGATTCCCTTTATCTTCTTGACTATTTTTACTTGCCATTAAAGGACCGAGTTGCGTGATCAATAAATCCAAGGCAGAAGGGAAACTAAGAGTTAAATTATCAGCCTCTATTATTATTACTCAATTGTTATTTGTTGATGTGATTATGTTTGGGAATGGTACAGTTGATGAGTGGAAATTCTTTGCTGAGATCATTAATATTTTTTGTGTAGCCTCAAAGATGATGATTAGCATTTCTAAATCTTATTTTATCAAGCATAAGGTTGACAGGAATATTATGGATCATATTTTAAACGGTATGGCTTTACAAGTTTCAAATATGGTGGAAGGTTTCAAATATTCGAGTTAACCCAAATATTTGAAACCATCTCGGTATAGGATTAATGAGTGGTTTTGGTTAAAGTGGAAAATTTTGAAAAAAGGATGCCATCACTAGACTTCCAGGTTGCTATCTTTAGGGGGTAGGTTGAATCTCTTGAAAGATGTTATGATTGGTATACATGTTTACTGGTTCTCTCTGGATCAGGTTCCAAAAACCAGACTAAATATGATCTACATAATCATGCTCAGTTTTTTGTGGTTTGGTAATGCTGATGGGGGGAAGTTGCACCTGGTTATCTCGGAAAAGTTATCAAGGCCAAAATCTTAAGGAGACTCGGTGTAAGGATAAATCCTTACATGTTGGATATTATTTATAAATATGTATATTTGAAAATTGAATGATAAATTACAGAGATAGTGAGCCATGTTAAATATGGCTGATAGGATAATAGGAACATCTATTAATAAATATGCATGCCTTATAATAACTAGTAATTAAATATTTATTAACTTAATAGTGATAAATAATAAATAGCCTATTAGATTTATTACAAGTCATCTGGCCTTGAAAAGATTCGACCACAAATTTTATAAAGAGTGCTCGACTTAAATTCTTAGATGCTTGATTAATCGTAACTTCAATAGAGGTGATGCACTTGACGAAATTTTATTTAAGAATGGAATAGGTTTGGTTGATATTCAAATAGTGATTGATGTTAAACTCTTGCCATGAATAATGGTACCAAGGTTTAATAATTCTTGAAATAGTTGGTCACATTTCCATTCAAATTTCTTCATGCATATAATTTTGTAGATAAAACCATAATGATTATAGGAAGCACTCTTTTGAGTTCCCAATCTGATATCTTCATGATGAACTTGTGTCGACAAGTTGAACTTTGGTATTTTCGCATGCCTTGGTATGGAACTGATTAATATCTAGAATATATATTCTTCAGTGTCAATCGATGGATCTTCAAGTATGGTTGGATATTCAGTTACATTTGTTATGCTCTTTTTATATGTTGTAGCAATTAGTGATAACTTATTTAATTCAATCTGATTAGTTAAGGGTTCTTCATTTGCAGTTTCGTCACATACTTTTAAGGATGAAGCGTCTTTTAATGTATTTATTTCATCCATTGTAGTTTGATTAAAAATATTTAAATGATTTATATGTTCGTCTTTATCTGATGATCTTGTCTTTGGTTGTTCCTTGGGAACCATTTGATCTCGAACCTATTGAATTGCAACAACCTATAAAACGTTTATATCTTCATGTGTCAAAGGATATTCTTCTACGTTGTCATGATTATGATCGTCTTTAGTGCTTCTATTTTCATCATTGTATCCTTCTACAACTTTAATATTCTCATAATTGCCATCCTTCTACACTAATCTCATCTTCATCAGTATTTGGTGTTTCATTGTTGCAATTTATGAGATCGTCATCTTCTTTACAATTGGAATTGGCATCGGGATTGTCATCAGATGCATCTGTCTTTTTGTTATTCTTATTCTCAAGTAATTTTTCTTCGAGTTCATTTTGATCTTCTAGTCGTAGCAACTACTGACAACTAATCTGTATTTTTTCTATTCTTATTCTCAAGTAATTTTTCTTCGAGTTAATTTTGATCTTCTTGTTGTGCTCTTTTTATATGTCATAGCAACTACTGACAACTTACTTAATTCAATCTGATTAGTTAAGGGTTCTTCGTTTGCAGTTTCGTCACATACTTTTAAGGATGAAGCGTCTTTTAATGTATTTATTTCAACCATTGTAGTTTGATTAAAAATATTTAAATGATTTATATTATCGTCTTTATCTGATGATCTTGTCTTTGGTTGTTCCTTGGGAACCATTTGATCTCGAACCTACTAAATTGCAACAACCTATAAAACGTTTATATCTTCATGTGTCAGAGGATCTTCTTCTATGTTGTCATGATTATGATCGTCTTTAGTGCTTCTATTTTCATCATTGTATCCTTCTACAACTTTAATATTTTCATAATTGCCATCCTTCTACACTAATCTTATCTTCATCAGTATTTGGTGTTTCATTGTTACAATTTATGAGATCGCCATCTTCTTTACAATTGGCATTGGCATCAGGATTGTCATCAGATGCATCTGTCTTTTTGCTATTCTTATTCTGAAGTAATTTTTAAGTTCAAGTTCATTTTGATCTTCTATACTCTAGATTTTATCATTGTCCTCCACATCTTTTGTTTCATCGTCTGTGTTATTGTCTTTATTATCAGGTCCTTGGTTTTGGTTTGGGTTATGAGTTAAGCTTACAACCTGACTTTGTTTTGAAGCTTCACAAGCCATTTTCACTAATTTTATGGTTGTGTTTGTCGGACGATTTATACGACTCATTTTCATTCCTTGTATGAAGTTGCAACAAATTTCTAGAACTTGTGCATGATTCCGCGTCTTATTTTGAGTCTTGTACTTTGAACAATGGTTATGGTTAGGCATTGTTTTTTGTGTCTTGTACTAAAAACGATGGTTCTTACCCTTCTTTACGTATGATGCCCTGAACCTTCTATGTGGGGGAATGTAAGGAATCAATGTATGTGTTTTTTGTTCTAGCATAGGTGCAGGAGTAATCTTGAGTTGTCCTTTATCAATATCATCTAAAATTTCTTCATGTTCTTATGTGATTGAAAATACATATGGCGCAATTGGTTCTTCTTCTTTCAACTGACTTGAGGGGAAGGACTGATCTGTTTCTGGTTTTTCTTTGCCCGCATGATTCTTAGGTTCTTTTTTTGTCATTGTATTATCATCATTTTCAGTTCTTCAACTAATTCTTTTGTCTTCATGAAGAACTTGCGTCGCCACGTCGATAACCGGTTTTTTCGCTTCAAGCTTTGTGCTTTTTATTTCTTCAATTTCCCCTATTAATTCATTTTTAACTTCTTGATTTGTTTTATCTCGTTTAAAAAGCCCATAAACTTCTACATTGAAGACTATTTTATCTTATACAAAATCTTCAATTTTTTTTTAATAATAATAATTATTAATTATTATTATTATTACTACTATTGTTCTTATAAACTATATATGGTTTTAATAAATATTGTTTTTTGAAAAGTTTATATATATTAAAATAATAATAATAATAATTATTATATTTTATTTTATTTATTTTACTTGATCAAACCCCTATATTGGAGGGAATGGTTGGGGTGTGGTTGTGGCGCTTGGGAGCTGGTGCGATAGAATGCTTGGAGTAGGAGCACGGTGGATATTGGAGGTGGAAGGTGCAAGATGAATGGCGATGTGGTGTTGCAGGTAGGTCAGTTCAAGGCGTATGCAATGGCGAATGGAGAATGGAAGGCGAGCACAAGGGTGGATGTGGGAAATTGGAGCGAGTTGGAAGCAGAGTGTCCATAGTGGAGAGGGCATGAAGAAGATGAAGTGGCGCGGAAGGAAGGAGTGATGGGTGTGGATCAGCCTGGATAGCGTAGAGGAGAGAGAGGAGTAGCGTGGAGGGTGTTGCACACAGGAGGTTGGTGTATGGTGGGCGGAGCTTTGGAGACTCTACTGCGCAATGGTGTAGTGGATGGAAGGGAGAGAGGAAACACAAGTATGGAAAAGCGCAAAGGGGAGAGTGGGGGAGCCAAGAGGTGGAAGGGAGCAGGTGGCTAAGAGGAAAATGGAGCGAGTGGGAGAAGTGGAGCAATAGTACAGGGAAGAGAGGATGAGCAGATCACGACTAGGGACAAAATGATTAAGGATGGAAGGAGAGCAGGTGTGTGGTATGGGTTGATGCACAAACTCTGTAAATGGGTGCGTGAAGCAGTGGATGGAAGAGGCGAGAGAGGAGTAGGCCAAGCGTGGAGTAGAGGTGGAGCGTGGAGGAGGGAGGCGCAGGCATAGAAGAGCACAGAGGGGGGAGTGGGGGAGGAGAAGTGTTGGAAGGAAGCATAGCAGATGAGGAGAAGAGAGGTGGTGGGCGTGGCTAGGAGGAAGGGATTGGTAGTGTGACAGTGGGGCGCCTATGTAACGACCCTCCAAGGGGTCCGATCAATACAACTTAAGGTCATGCATAATTTTTCCTAAGCTGATAAAATAAACAAGTTTAAACATATATTCCAATATCCCATAAAAACAGTAATTTTAAATTTCATTATTGCAAATGCATAAAAAAACATAAGATCTCTCTTCATGGTACAACTAGTTTAAATAATTATAATTCATGAAACAAAATAATTTTAACAATAGTTGAATACCCGTTGATATTGCTAGTCGTTGTCGCTTGAGGACAAGGCCGAAGGTTGATTTCCTCACTCCGCTGCTGTTGTAGTCCCTAGATTGCCAATCCTTGATAACCCACCGGTTTCCTCTCTACCATACCCTGACAGGTACTCTCCTTCCCCCGAGACCCCCGAGCTCGACGGGGCTGACAATATGTGTTAGCAACGACAATACAACGCCAGAGTTGTTGTATTCAACCACACTCTTCCGCAGTCGCCTCTAAGTCACAAAATCGATATGTGCTCACACTACGGCCACGGGAAGAGGGAAAAGTCCCCCCATCTTCCTCACTTTCCTCTTTTTATTAACCCTTTCGTTAATAACAATGCATCCATGCATCACTTCAGTTTAATTGATGTTTTGCTTTATTGTTTTATTTGTTTATTTTATTCACTCAAACTTATTTTGTTATCTTAGGTTATCTTTTACTTAGTTTTAAGTTTAGTTTAGTTTATTTAGTACATTTATTTACTTATGATATTTTTTATTTATTCCTCTATTATTATTATTTTATTTACTATTTTTATTTTATTTTATTTATTTATATTAGGTTTATTTATTTATATTATTATTATTTATTTATTTCATTAATCAAATCCGGATATGTTTATGTTCTTTAAGACCAATTTTTTTAGTATTATTTATCTTTAGTTCATTTACATGTTTTATTACCGCCGCATTCTCGCCGCGGCCAAAATTATCAAGGTGCTATTCTCCGAGCATGCCCTCTCGATAATTCCCACAAGCGGGGAGTTGGTTATGACAACTAAGCCAATGTTACCTCAGTTCACCTACCCTCGGAAGAGTCAGGTGGTTCATGGGGAATATGGTTGAATCCCTATTGCGCACCCCCCCAGTGTAATCCTCGTGAGTGACCAACTCATGACCTACCCTCATGGCACGCGCAGCTGATGAAGTGGAGTTTTCCTCACTCTATTCAAAGCTCATCACGTCGCCCGTTGCTAGCCTTACACATATAATTTCTCGCCCCACCACTTGATGTGGTTCGATTGGCAATCGTCTCCCATCACCTGCACATATAACACCTTGTGCATCAAATCTTATAAAATAAGATTTTAATCATAACATAATTATTTGTTGACCTCAATTGTTGAGTTTTCCCGACTCATTCAGAGTCCATGCATGTCAGTGTATCTAAACATATGAAACTTTAATAACATTACAAACAAGTTTGGTTCACCTACCATAGTTGTTGACTCCCTTAGAGTCTTTGCATACTGATGCTCTATTTCTGTTCATGTGCATGTCTTTCCTATCACACTCAACAGACCATCAGAGTACATGCTACACAATAATTTTTTCAATCATTCAACAATATATAATTTATCTCTTGCTTGATAACTTCATATAAATTTCTCATTCATTCATAATTAAAATCATCATAAAATCTATAAGTCAGACAATTTTGTTTAGTTCATATCTCTTCAGTAGCTAATCATTTTACCCAAGTCCAGGTCATCCATAACCAGATGCCCTCAATAACATCTCCAAATAAAGTTTTAAATACTAAATTAATAAATAGCCAGGTCATTCTTCATAGAACTCCCTCAAAGTCTACTCACAATAATCTCCAAAGTCAAGGTAAAAACGAGGTGTTACATACACCCTCACTTCAGGAAACTTCATCCCGAAGTTCTAGAATAAGCACAGATATTGTTTATATATTTCCAATACGTCCTCTTAGGTCGCATTATTGGGACTATATCCATCCTTGATGTTAGATCCTCATACATGAATCTTGCCATTCCAATTTACCCAGGGATACTAACCATTATACTTGTGTATCGAATCTTCACACCTATTTATATTAACAAATGATTTTATTCAATAACCTTGCCTACCCTCGAGTGGGGCATTACATACTCCCCCTCTTTTAGGAAACTTCGTCTCAAAGTCAATTATTATTGTATATTCAATGCTAGTTTCACTTTCTTTTCACATTCATGTCTTTACCCTATTTTGTTATATTTTCATCAATTGATCATTCCCTAAGCACGAGATATGATACATTATTGAGTTTATGTTACAAACAATAAGGTTCCAACACCTTTTCTTTATTTCAATAGAAATTTTACATAATGTAAATTCTGTAATATCTTAAGTAATTTCCAATCTAATCTAGATTCTCAACACCTCCTAATCACTCATGAAGGCTCGTGGTACATCCAAACTACAACATATATCACATGAATAATCAATCAACATTTTGCACATCCAAAAGTAGGTAAGAATTCAACTCTATTCAGCTATCCTCTCTTCCCATGTGAGAAGGTATACAATCCTCAATAGATTGGTAGTTTACAATTTATGAATTTCTAAATCTATGAAGTTGTCAACAATCAATGCATAAGTTACTCATCACTTTCAAGGCTTCTCCCAAACCCATAGATATTAATAAAATTGACTCTCAATTTAGATATGATCCCAACATGTCAAAACTTAGCAACTTAGTCGAACCTATTAATTTTAATTTCCTAGTCATTTCTTATAAAAATTTACAAACACTCAAAGAAACTTCAGACTAGGTAATTCAAGGAGTTGTGTTGGAAAATTTGCAGGCACGGGAGCAGACAGAGGGGGTAAACCAAGGGTAAGTTATAGAACAATGAATTAATTTCCCCTAACACATTTAGATCGGGGACCATTCAGGTTTCAAAGTCTGTTATGCGGAAAACTACTCCCATGCTTTTTGGTCACCCAACCGTGAAACTAGGGAAATTTATTCAGTCCCGCTGACCAAGGGCTTGAGGAAAATAACAGAGGTGTTATGAGGCCTTCAGATATCATAAAATATGGGTTGAGACAGTTCATAACATCATGTGCAAGTAAAGGATCTCATCCTATCCTTGCCTCATTTCATCATTCTCATTATCATATGACCCCTTCGACAAACTTTCCAATTTACATTTTCCCATGTTACCATATCATGGCCATGTCAAGTTTGTAACATCATGTGCAAGTAAAGGATCTCATCCTATCCTTGCCTCATTGTAGTGTGACAATGGGGCGCCTAGAGCGATGCGGGGGAAGGGAATGGTCGCGTGAGCGTGAGCGAATGGAGGGGTAGTGTGAGCGAATGGATGGTAGGGAATAGAGGAGATAAGAGGCAATGCGGTGGTAGGAGAACGAAAGAGGGAAAGGAAAGGTTGATGGGAGAAAGAGAGATGGGAAAACATAGGATAGAGAGATGAGGGAGCGTAGATTGGTGAGGGTGTGGGAGCAGTGTGGAAGGGAAATTGGTGTGCACTTAGTGGAGTGGAGGTGCAGTAAGAGGGATGTCGCGGATGAATGTTGAGAAAATGAACTCCAAGAAGAGCTTGAGAGTTGAGCGAACTAACACTATGATACCACTTGTAAGGATAAAACCTTACATGTTAGATACTATTTATAAATATATATATTTGATAATTTAATGATAAATTACAGAGATAGAGAACCATGTTAAAGATGGTTGATTGGATAATAAGCAAGTATGTTAATAAATAGACATGTTTTATAATAACTAGTAATTAATGGTCAAATTTTGGTAGAGGAAGGGGTTTCGTTTGCTTGGCGGCCCAGGATCAAAACCTATTGCTCCTGGAATGCGACATTTAAATCCAACCATGCTAAGGGTTGGTGCGGCGCACTCAACCAAGAACCAAAAAAACAAGTAAATAATAATTAATTAACCTAACAATGACTAAATAATAAATAACCTATTAGGTTTATTATGTTGGGATATTCAAAATATCTATTGGTTCACTATTGCTTTATGCTTAAAAATCTTTTGGCATGACATTTTTGGCAGAGGTCTCTGGATTGAAGTTCTTCATGGAAAATATATTAAAGGTAATTTGTTGAATTAGATCAGAAACCCATGTAAAAATTCTAGAAATGTGTCACATTTTTGGGTTGGTTTCATTAAAGCTTACCCATGGTTTGGTATAGGTCTTAGTTGGAAGGTTGGTAAGGGTTCAAATGTTTTGGTCGGGATTGACCCAATCATTGGTATGGGGGGGATTAAGTTTTATCTCCATTTTTACTGGATAACCTTGTAGAACTTCGTTTTCTTAGTTTGGAACATATCAAGAGACCTTCATGGCTTTATACTTCAGATTCTTATTGGCTTACTGTTGTGGACCTTGAGTTGGGGAGTTGTTGGGATGAGGAATGGGATAGATACATATTTCAAGTTAATTCTACAGATATCAAGCTGAGCTCTTGTGATGATGAACTTCTTTGGTATTCCAATGCTGCTACATATTGCATTTATACCAAGGATGCTTACTTTGTGATTGGACAAGAATGCACATACAATGTGCCGAAGTGGTGGTATGAAAAATTGAAGAAATGGTAGGCTCCCTTGAGAATCAAATGCTTCTTATGGCTAGCTTTCAAATACTATTTGAAGACTTGGGACATCTTATTGCAAAGAGGATGGATTGGGACTCATATGTATACTTTGTGCAAGGAAGGCAATGAGACTATTGATCATTTATTTGTCAAGTGCAAGTTTTCAAAAATTGTTTGGACACTTTTTAACTTTCTTAGCATTTCACATGCTTGGGGTTGTCAATCTTTTGAACAAAATTTCCTTGAATGGTATAGGAATGTTGTTGAGCACAAAACTTTATCTACCTTAATTTCCTTCATTTCATGGGAAATATGGAAGTCCATAAATTATGTGTTGTTTGAGGAAAAGGTTATGATCCCATATGATTGCAGTCTTCGGATTGTTGGGTTGTATAAAGAATATTACAAAGAAGCCAGATGGATTAGACACATACAAATGATGGAGCTCCCCTTCTCTTTTGAAGCTACAAGCTTCTTTGGTGGGGCTGCTCAAAACCAGATTTGTGTTGTTGGGGCAATTCTTAGGCTTAACAAGGAACATATCTTCAAATTCAAATTGAATTGTGGAAATGACACTAACACTAAGGATGAATTGATTGCTTTATCGTGTCTTATCAAAATGGCTTATATGTTTGGAATTGATTCTATAAAAGTTGGTGGGGACTCCAAGGTGATTGTGAGTTGGGTTAATGATCACTATAAATTACATGTAGTTGAGCTTCAAAGCTAGTGTTGAAGACCCAAATATCTCCTTTCTTCCTTTTCTTCTCTCAGCATTGATCATATCTTTCGAGAATTGAATTTGGATGTTGATACACTATTCAAAGAGGCTCTTCAAGGCACTAAAGGTTTACTCAATTGGGAAGAAGTGGTAGAGAATTCTATGAAACACAACGGGTCGATAAGTCTCTTTGTGATATAATTGTATGTTTGTGGTCCTTTTTGGACTTTTGGGGGGTATTTTGTTTGAGTCCATATGTTTGTTAATTGTCTCTATGTTTGATTGCCTTGTTTTGGTAGCATTTTGTCCAAATGATTGTTGTGTAAATGATCAGTTATGAATACTAATAAGACTATTATTGTACTTTTTTATTCCCTATGAATAGCAAAAGTGCAATTTTGCTTTTCTCCTGAAAAAAATGTAATTTTTTACACATTAATATGAAATTATATTTTTCTTTTGTAAAAAAATTGATATTAAAAACATATAATACAAGATAGATTCAATTTAAAAGGTCAACTTCATTCTTGTAATTACTATTAATTATTGTGATAAATCATGTAATTAATGTCTTTTAAATACTATTAATTATTGTAATAGATCATGTAATTAATGTCTTTTAATTTCTATTAATTATTGTAATAGATCATGTAATTAATACACATTAGTTACACAATTTAACAAGTTCGTAGTTGCATGTACAAATTAGAATTAACATTATCATTTAATGGTTTACACAATGCTTATAAACTGAAAAGTTATATATTATGTTTTAAAAAAATAACCCTAAAATCATAGGGTAGAAGACATTTAATAACACAGCCAATACATAATATATTTTAATTGAAGCTCAGATTTCTTGTGGAGAAGAATTTAGACAGAATAAAGACCTCAAACAACTAGCGAAGTTTTATAAGCAAAATGTATAATAACCAGCATAGATCCATCTGAAAATGGATCTACAGAGGGATCAAATTTCGAAAGGTGCAAACCCTTTTTTAGAGTATAAATATTGAATAAATGTGTAATCCAATATTTATGGTTTTAGTTTATCTAATTTATGTTGTTATATATATATATATATATATATATATATATACATGCAATTCTAAATAATTTAAATTTAATTTAAGCCAACATGTTATTTTTAATAATTTTTTTTTTATAAAGGACACATGTCAACTCTAGGATGAGCACGGAAGGAGTTACACATCTCTTCCCTACTTAGCTGTAGAATGCACATCTCTTCCCTACTTAGCTGTAGAATGCACCTCTTCGGTGCAATAAACATAACTATACATTAAACATTGATAGATTTTTTATATTTTTAATAATGCTTCACAAAATATGTGAGAATTAACTCATCTAAATCCTCTTCAAAGTAATCAATCATGTTTGCACCCAGATAAAAACTTTTATGAAAAGATCAACCATCACTTTACACAAAAGTAGCTATTTGTTGGTACCAATACACTAGAAAGACATTAAAGGTGTTGTATTTGTTTGAATGCCAATAGAATGCTGAAGAACTTTTTAAACACTGCTTGCAAAGGAAAGCTCAAATACAAGACCCTTTTGAGGGAAAATAAAATCACAACCATCCAACTAGAATAAATATAAAAGGCATGAGAGGTAGTAGTACACCTAACCATGGAAATCTGCCACACAGATTAAATGCTTTGCTTTGAGGTAAATTTGAGCCCAAATATACGGCAGGCCAAAAGGTTTGACATTTTAAGCATTTATGAGAAATCATATGTGGTATAGAATAAGCCTTTCTCCCTCGTATGATATTTCAGGTAATGTTAACCCAACCAGGTAAGAACTTTCAGTCAAGACCTTGCCACCTTTAGGACCAATGCAACCCGGTGATGATCCAGGAGAAAATTATGCAATTGGTTCGTCCATTTCTGCACCTGAATTTGCATGGGAACTTGTTTTTCTGTCCAGCTGTATGTGATTTATTAGTTAGTTATCGGTTCCTCAACAGCACTGCAATCATTATGAATGGATGTAGTTTTTGCAGAGTCAAGCTGCATAGTAACTGGACCATCATTAACTAAATGAACCTGCAATGGATAAACATAAATCATTATAGAACACAATACTTGACTATGTAACGCACAAATTTCTCAACTTGTACAAAATTGACATCTCTAGCTTGAAACATTTCAACTTGCCTGCATCATTGCTCCAAAAATTCCATCTGCAGAAGCAACAAAGAATAGGTAACATTCAGCGAAACAAGAAAAACAAAACCGAAATATAAAATGATAAACTCTATGCATTAAATCAATCAATGGGAAAATATCATATGCAGTAAGAAAAGAAATCAATGCCTAGGGATAAATATAGTTTTGGGGGGGAATACTAAGAATGGCAACTAGAAAGTGTCAGCCTGTCAAGACCAAAACATATCGGTACTTGCCAACCAACTGGCTCATATAACTGACCGTAAAGGTTATATTTTCTAACACTTCAAACGAAACCTTGGTGGCATGTTAAAAGCCTCCAATGTGCATGGAACCAAAATTTGTCTCATTCTCTGCTGGATGTTGGGCTGTCAACAATACCATTCATCAATTTGAGGATGATTTTCTCAAACCAAAATCTGGTTCAATAGGTTAAAAAAAATGCAGAAATATGTTCTTAATTGAAAGATGCAATCAACACCGCTAGTTAACAACTGCAAATTTCCTACTGACTTATACAGCTCAACCAAGCCTTGAGAACCTATAGAACCCAACAAAAAGTTTATCTTATATGTTGTAATGTAGTATGTTGTGCTAGGGGCACAACGTTCCCTCCCTCCTTGGGATATTTGCCCCAAGTATTAGAGGATACCAGGTAACACTTCCTCAATTTGTGCTCTCTTGCTTCCGTACTCGAATATACATCCATGTCTTATTCTTGTTGGTGTCAATCCCAGGTAGTTTGATGTCGCATGGTTGGTTTTTCTTTGACTCCATGCACTGTCATAACTTTCCCATTTGTTGCAAATGTTGGTCTTCAATAATATCCAGTTGTGTAATTGGTCTTACTTTTATTCCATGAATGCCCCCGTTTTTTCCCCTCTGCTTACCTAGAAGTGAGACTTGATGTGCAACTTTCTATCTTGCTCACAAACTTTGCTAAGTGTTAATATGGTTCCACCCTTGTTGGCTTTTGCTTCTATATCCACAAACCTATCTTCATTCTTCCTTTATAGTACAAACTCATGCTCTAGCCTATGTGCTTTCTTAAGATAGAATGTGATCAAGTATCTTCCTTTGTTTTTAAAGATGACCTTTATCTCATCAAATTGGATTTCAACTTTTTCAAGTATTTTCTAATGAATTACTTTTATCTTCTTTTTCTTCTCATTCTATAGCTGAATTGTGATACGATTCATCAATTTATTCTAATGTAACACAGGTACATGTACCCAATTCTTAGATACACATTGTGAATGTGGACTTCACATTGAGGATGGTAGGTATGTACAAGGTATAGTCTATAAGTACTCTATACATAGAGTAACTTTAGGGTACACCAATGAGTATATCAAAGTACCCAAAATTTAATCCCCTACGTTTGGGTACGTGTAGATGTACCATCAACGTTCCACCAAGTTTCCGAGACAGGGACACGAGTGGGGAAATGCATCTAGGGAAAGTGCGGAAGCACTCACCAAAAATGACCCTCAATAAATATGCGATCACCACTGAAGTGAACCCTATGGGTTACTTCACTCGAGCATCCATACTAACACAAACAAATCTATATAATCCTTAAAGGACAAATATATATTATTAATTCATATTCATTCTACATGTTCACAAGATACAATTGGTGTGTATATAAATACACAAAGAAGTGATAAGTCATGTCCCTTGAGAAAGGATATGACTATCAATAATTATAATATAATAAATATAAGATATTTAACCAATATGACTCTTATTACAAATAATTAATAACAGTGTTGCAAATATCTTCTTTTTCTCTCAAGTCTTTCGTGTTTCCGATTTATTCGGTATTTTCATAATTCTTCGAGTCTAGGTTTATTTTTGTCAATATTTTCCGATATTTTTTTCAATATTTCCAATCAGTTTCTTTCTAGACCCTCGGCAATATATTCCCCGACACGATAGTTGCAAAATTGATTAATAATACATTATTATAACATATTAATATACTTTAGGCATTTTACAAGTCTCCCCCATTTCAAAATGCTTTGTCCTCGAAGCATGGACAGATAAAATATCGTCTATTAGAATAAACCATCTTCTAATCAGCTTCACGATTGTGATAATGTTGAGGATACGGGCCGATATGATGTTCGAAGCATTGAAAAATATCGGTGCATCAAAAATGAATCAACCCACCCTAAATAGATTCTTTCTAGAACTTTCGGATAAGAAGAGTCTAGTTGTGATCTTCTTTGTTGTTGCTTTTGACATGTACAGATGTTTGGATATATGTAAGAACAATGTTGGCATTGGTAAGTTGATTCTCGTGTGTTCCTTTTTTTGTAATTAGAGAGCCAGTGTGATATCCTAATATGTTGATCTTTCTTAAACTTTGGTTTAAACTTCGCATGATGTACTTGCGTTGATAAGTTGAGATTAGACATGTCTGTATCGGCTGGTTTGACAACACCTTGATTAGCAATAAGTGATGGAACATCAACTCTCACTAAATTTGTTGATGTCGAAATGTTGAATTATTGCTTCAATTCAATTTTAAGGTGTTCCTTCACTAATTAGACTTTTTTGCAATGACACTTTGAATTTGAGTTATGAGCCCTTCTGTTGAGGTCCCTTTATCTGTATTTTCAAATAATAAAAAATTTCCTTGATTGAATTGGATTACTTAAGTTTCCTTTATCCACCTTTAAGATTGATATATCTTTACATTTAGTTTTTTTTTAATTTACATAAGCAAAATTTGACTATGGTTCTTTAAGCGATTAATCTCCTTTAGCTGATAAGATCTTGCTAATTCTTTCCTCAATAACCTTCCTCTCTTGTGAATCTCGATCACACTGGATTGATGCATCTGACTTGATGACTTTGTTATTATTCTCTAAATTCTTACTTCTCTTATCTGAAACTTTTGATTTGTTCTAACAATCTTTGATTAATTTTTTTAAGAGGGAAGTTTCTTTATCCTTTTTGATAATTAATTTTTCACAAAATTTAGTTTATAAAGAACCATAATATATTGGTAAAGACCCTTCTAACCTTTCCAGATTTTGATACTCTTGTTGTGTTTTCTTCTCATTCTCCATTTTTCCCATCTCTGTAAGTGAAGTTTTATAATGATTTCCTAAGCAAGAAATTTCATCATCATTGGTCAATTGGTTTTTACTAATATTTTCGATCCCATTTTTGTTTAAAAAATTAAATTCTTTAATCTCAGTTGTGAGGGTTTCCTTTTCCTCCTTATGATTTGCCACTTCTTGTGTTAACCATTGACTTATTGGCAAGACATTGATTTTTTTCCCATAAATTATTCATGTAAGAATCTACTTCTCTTGGGAGTTCTTTACAGAGGGTTTCCTTTTCCTCTTTATGATTTGCCACTTCTTGTGTTAACCCATTGACTTATTGGCAAGACATTGATTTTTTTCCCATAAATTATTCCTGTAAGAATCTACTTCTCTTGGGAGTTCTTTACAAACTTGTGGTTGAAGTTCTTCTATTTGCCCTTTAAAAAGCTCACACATTTTCAAGGTAATTTTTGACAGTTATGGTTGAAGTTCTTCTATTTTGGGTTGTTTTTTACAGTAATTTTTGACAGTATTTTTTACGTCCCTCGAGAAAGTGTATGATTATCAATGATTATAATATAATAAATATAAGATATTAACCTATATAATTATTATTACAAAATAATTTATAATACATCATTATATAAAAGTAATATACTTTAGGTATATTACAACCACCTTTATGGATCTTGGCACGGCTAAAGTTTTAGGGTTTTTCATAAAATTTGACAAACTTGTACTTTTATGCAAATTTAAGCTATTAAATAATACTGAAATAAAAAGTACAGAAGTAGTAAAAGTCTGGCAAATAAAAAATATAACTTTCATCTGTTTCAACTTTAACACTCACAAAATCACTGTCTTAAAGTTAGGATTTGGAACAAAATATAACAGTTGCAAAAATACACTGTAAAAGTACATAAACAGTAAAATCATGAACAGTAGTACATTAATCTAGCTAATAAAACAAATAGGACTGAGTTGGACCTTCCTTAATACTCAGAATTTACTTTCAGATCAAACCTTGTCTCTCAAACACTAAATGGAACAAGTTTGGCCCTTATCTGTGGGCATGGACATACCTGGAAGAAAGAGAGAGAGATGAAGTGTTGTAGACTAGGGTTAGGCAAGTACAGTAGAAGGTACAGAAGTCAAGACTTCCAAAACAAGTGTCTAACAATGAAGAACAGCCTTCAAGGAAAACTTAGTAACCCATTCAAATAGCCCATACACAGGTAGTGACCAACTCAAACAGCCCAACAAAGGCCACGACCTACTCTATCAGCCCACATATATGCAGTGGCCAAAACAACAAGCCATACACAGGGTACGGCCTGCCCGAAC
Organism: Pseudotsuga menziesii; assembly: GCA_001517045.1. Lineage (NCBI taxonomy): Eukaryota > Viridiplantae > Streptophyta > Pinopsida > Pinales > Pinaceae > Pseudotsuga > Pseudotsuga menziesii. The sequence continues at coordinate 231,972 of LPNX010779290.1, forward strand.
AGTCCACAAACAAAGCAGCAGGCACTCACAAGCAGACACCAGCCACTCAACAGGCCTCAATCAAGGCAGCAGCCACTCAAACGGGCCTCAAACAGGAAGCCTAACAATCCATATACAACAGCAGGCCAATAACAACCCACGACACAGGTAGCAGCCCACAAGCAGCCTACAAACAGTGCACAGTATAGGGAGCAGCCCACAAATAGTCCATGGTACAGGTATTGTGAACACACACAAATCACTGAGGGGGAAGGGTGAATCAGTGATCTAGAAAACTTTTACCACTTTCAGCTTTGCAAAAAGACACCTATACTTCTTTGAATAACACCTGTTAATTACTTATTTCAGCAGTTTACAGTGACATTTCTATCTTGCTCAATAAACAATCATATATACAAGTGATCATCAGAATTCTTATGAAAAGTATAACTTATATTTACATCTGAATATGTACAAGGATTACATGGAGGTGCTTCAACACCTCGAGAGGCTACAAGCTCTGGTTTTATCAGCTTCAGTTGAAAGGGTGCTACAACACCCTAGGCAAGCTACAACTTGCCAAAGGACAAATATGTCCTTCCATTGCTCCACCCAACCACCCTCAGAATAAAAAATAGTATTTAACTGCTAGTTGCAATTTTTTTGTCAAACAGTCCTCAGACTGTTATACAATTACATCATACCTAGAATTCACTTGATCTAACCTGGTACAAGCTTCAAGTGCTTTACAACTTGATCAGACTTCAAGTACTTCACAATTAGAGCTCCGATTTTCTTCTTCTAGATTTGATCAACTTCAGATTATGGCGAAACTTTCAGAACTTTGAATTCATATCACTGATTAAACCTTAGTCAACCCCTAACTGTGATGATCTTCAAATCATCTGGACCCTGATTCACTTATTCTGATGCTGATCAAATTTGTGGACAACTTGGACTGCTCACAAGTTCAGACTGCCTGGCTGATTAATGGAACTCTGATAAAAAAACAGTGACCCTGCTGCTCGGCTCTCCAGACTGCTCCTCGCCCCCCCCCCCCCCCCCCCCCCCCCCCACTCTTCCTTTACTTCAGAGAAACTTCGTTCTACTCCATTACACACACAAAATGATGCACAATTGTCTTAAATTTATGCTAGTTTTTGGAGATTTAGTGAGCCGACACATCATTGTTAAATTACTTTACTTTTGGATCCAACCTATCATCTTCTTTTAAATCATTTCATTTGGAGCCGACTTGTCATTATTTTAATGCTCATAAAGGGGGGCTCTAAAGCACTCTTATAAGTTATGGGCTATGCGACCCATCAAAGATGGGTTGTCAATCCCATTCTTGTAACCATGGAAACTATCTTTGACCACCTTAATAACAGCTTCAAATGGGCTCCAAAATCCTTACTTATACATACAAGGGGCTGCTTGGTAACTCCGACCCATTTTTTAAGGGTAACTTCGATGGCATAGGGGGTTGCTTTTTAACTTTGACCAATGACATGGAATCTTCAACTTGGTGAACCCTTGAATACATTCTTCAATTCTAGCAACGTTGGATGGAACTTAGAGGCTTAGTTGACATCAATGACAACACAAATGCCAACAGGTAGCAGCCCACACTTAGCCCACAAACAGTCCATAGTACAGGCAGCTGCCCTAGCAACAGCCAAACTCATCCCAAAGAGGTGGCGACTGCTCTAGCAGCACCCAAACAGTCCAAGCAAGTGGCGGCTGCCCTAGCAGCACCTAAACACAAGCCAAGCAGGTAGCGGCCAACACAAACAATCTGGACAACCCTCTTAACACAGTCACACAAGCAGCAACTCTACTCTAGCATCCCACAAACAACAGCAGTCCACTCTTAACAGCCCACACAAGGAAACAACTACTCAAACAAGGTATGGCAGCAAGGTACAACAACTTTAAACAGAGTACGGCTCACACTTGTAGAGGAGGGAGGAGCAACCCCTTGGTGAAAATCCAAATCAAGAGTGCGCTAGAGCAAGAGAGGTCTGGAAACCCTAGACGTCACCCAAAATAAGCAAGCATTAAACCCTAGATCAGACATAAGCAATAAGATCGAATGTCATCTTCAAGGCACATTCACAAATGAATGCTTAGGCGTGTATTTAAAGATTTTAATGACTTCTAGAAGAAACTTCCTTCCAACTCTTCATTAACTTAGGGTTACTTTACAAAGGGTCAAGACATCATAACATTAGGAGTGTTGACAAATATAAAATATAACTTAATGTTAAGTCAACATAATCAAAGGGTTAAGGTATCACACTAAAGAGGGGCGCTAGTACATAGGATCAACAAGGGAGAGGTCAACACAAGTCCAAGACAAACACAAGACTAACCACAAATCAACAAGAGGTGTCACAACAAGGTGGGAAGACAACCCTTTTACCCACAAGGAGAAGCAACCAAACTTTTATCTCTCTCTCTCAATGTATGTGGTTCACAAGTGTTCCATACAATAACTGGAAGTTTTATTATCACCATATAAGGAAGGTACAAACTGGATAATGTGATCCTTTGGTCCTTCTGACTGCTCCTAAAGGTCAAGTGTTAGTGACATCATCAAGGGGTGGCTAGTTCCTTGAAGAAACAACCTAGGTCAACCATCTAGGAGAGCAAGGCATCACACATCATCATCTTGGTTAACTGATCAAGATCCACCTGGTTAACTAACCAAGAATACACATGCAAGATCTGCTTGGTCCTAGACTAAGAATCTACCTGGTCCCAAACCAAGATGTCTTTGTCTCTGCCTACATAATCTAGTTGGTCCTCGTGACCAAGAAACTGTCTAGTCCCTTACTAGAATGCCCTAGAGACAAATAGGGGCCCTAGCCACATGTTAGGGACTTTTCCATGGCTCCAACCTGCTTGATCCTAGAACAAGAACCCCAGTAGACTGTTAGGAGCCCTAGGGTACCTGCTAGGGACTTACATTGCCTGGTTAACTAACCAAGAACCCTAGTTAACTGATGAGGGTGTCATTCAAAGAATGGCTCTCGCAGCTGCACTATCTTTAACACTCCCTCTCAACAACACTAAGCTTGTCTCAGAAGTACCCAGACTTTGTCGTGGACGAAGGCTTAGTCAACACATCGATGATCTGTCTATCTTGATAGAACATACCGCACCATGTCCCTAACATAGTGATACTTCCTCTCGATGTGTTTCGACTTGTCATAGAATACAGGATTTTCTGAGAGTTTCAAACAACTCTAAATGTCAGCAAGAAGGTTGATCTTATAGATCCACTTGGAAATTATAATTGACTTCCGTCGTTGTCTAAGAACCACTTTCCACACATCATTTAGCATCTTCCAAACCTAATGTTTGGCTTCCTCATCATAAGTGGAGGATTTTGAATCAGTGACATCGCTCATCTAAGATATCAAACCAGAGCAACTTTGAAGCCTCTCAATAGACTTCTTAAAGAGATCAACCGAAGACTCCCTCTGCTCATCTTAAAGAGATGACTCATGGACTGGGCTTACTTCCATGTCTATATCACTCAGAGGCTCTCTGTAGAGATGAGAAACAACTTTCTCATGGGAGATCACATCTCTACTTTGCAATCCCATTCTGCTGGGGATTGAAGAGCACAGTTGGATCCCTCTTGATCTCTGAACTTACCAATTGTTTCATTTTAGTAAGAAACAAGTCATCAATAACAAATGCCTAGCAAATTCTCTTTTGTTGACTTTATGCTGACACTTGGGAGGATGAACATCTAGAGTAACTGATCTTGCATTCTGTGGGGCCTCTTACTCCCTCTGTATCTGAGCACTCACCTCCCTCTGGAGTTGTGCATCTAACTCTAAGTATAAACACGATCTACAGACTTCATCACTTGTCATCCTCCTCTTGTGGATCTTTCCTACAAGTTAAATTCAGTTTGATAGTCAGCAATAATCAATTTCACATAATGACATAGTCTTAGTATCCATCCATATACTAGGCAACTATCTAGATGCCATCAAGAGCATATCAATCACACATATATGCAACATGTCCTAAAAATATGTTTCCCCAGGACAATTCAAAGAATCAAACAAGGTGGGATAGAAAGTCCTCACTCTTTATATCTTCCCTTATGCAAAAGTCATAGTGTGCATCTTGATCTTGTCATTATATTGGACATGTACTTCATAAGTGTGCATTGGCATCATCATCATATCATCCTCATGCAGTATCACATATTCATTGGCATAATCTAGGTTACATCATAACCCTAGATCTGTAAATTATGGATGAACTCTAATTTAGCTACTCGGGTAATTAATTTCTTTACACTTGCTTTGATCATATAGATCAAAGAATCACAAAGCTCTTTACACAATAAAAATAATCAAGCTAGAAGGTATCATGATTATACATACCCTTGATTACTCAAGATCAAGTCAAGATCTAAACACATGAAGAGTTAAATAGGCTTCTTACTCACCTCAGAAGAAAACATACATGAGTCCGGCCTTTTGAGAACATACCTCTTCAAGGGATCATCAAGTCCACAGCCTGCTAGTTCTTAATCTCTTTTCTTGGCAAAACCATTGGAGTTGTAATAAGCAAGTTCTTTATTTCCAGCCAATTAAAACTTGTATATTGAAACAGAGAATAATTCAAGGAAGCGGAGAACACTACACGAAATCTGATAAATAATTGTATTTTATAAAAATTGCCTGATATCTCAAAATTACAATAGATCTTTGGCTTAAATAAGCCTTTAAGTGATTGTTCATAAAGTCACAATTGTTAATGATAATTTTTTATTGTTCTTAATAATTTGGTTATATATATATATATTTTATTTATATTTTTTTCATTTTAATCTTTATATATATATGTTATTCAATGTATATAACATTGCCCTCTTCTCTTAAGATGCTTTGTTCTCAAAGCAGGGCAGTGATAGATGTTGTTGAATGAACTTCTCGGTTTCCCATGAAGCATCTTCTTCTAGACAACTCTTCCAATTTAATAAGGTATTCTTTGATGATGCAAGAACGTAGTCTTCTTTCTCTGATGTTGAAGATGGCTTTTGGTTCTAATACAAGTTTCCCTTCTTCATTCAAGGTAGGAAGTGTCGTCTGAGCAGATTGTTGTTAACCCAACTGTTTTTTGAGATTCGAAACATGAAAAGCATTGTGAATTTGACTCTTCTGGCAACTTCAATTCATATGCCACTAGGCCAATTTTTCGGATAATTTGATATGGTCCATAGAACTTGGGAGTTAATTTATTCTTTCCTTGTTGCCAAAGTGACAATTGTTTGTATCACTTAAGTCTTACAAATACCCTATGAAACCGGATTCGCTGTTACCCCCCTTCGTGTCCCGTGGGGAACGAATCGGACACGATTCGTGTCCGACACGAAGGGGATTCGGTCGAATCCGAAATCGGGACACGACCTGTTCATCGAATCGGACACAATTTTGGAGCGAATCGCGATTTTCGGACACGAACCCCCCAAACAGGACACGTAACGACCCGAAAAAGACAGTCCGGTTCACTTAAAATCGACTTTTTGTGTT
>LPNX010779290.1:239813-379756 GCA_001517045.1 Pseudotsuga menziesii
GACTTTTGATGAGAGTGATCGTATGGAGGGGTCATCCTCCACAGCAGGAGATGCAGGTCATCAGATGGGCAGAGAGGAGGACGAGGGGGAGGAGGATGAGGATCAGGGCAGTGATGAGTATGTTGATGTTGATTCAGGCATGGAGGAGGACTACTGACATATGGGATTCTCCCATCTTGATCCACCCCTTTTTGTATTTACTATTAGACTTTAGTCTATTTTGGCATTTGCCAATGCCCAGTGGCATTCCGACATATATGTACATTGTATACATTTTGATTTTGATGACTTAATGAGAAATATGGTTCCGACATGCATCTATGTGTCTCATTGTGATTTGTGAATGACAAATGTGTTGTGAATCGTGACTTGTGAATGGCAAATGTGTAATTAGTAATTACTAATTACTAATTACTAATAGTAATACTAATCAATGATCATTAATGTGTTTTTATTCTAATTTCTATTGAATATTTGTAAATGTTCTAGTTTCTAAATATTTTTGGATCTATATGTCTATATTTTTAAATTTTAATATATATTTAAAAAAATATATATATATGTATATAAAACGTATCCTACGTGTCCTGATTCCGGGGTCACCGTGCCCGTGTCGGACACCTCGAATCCCCGTGTCCTTCGTGTCCCGTGTCCCTGTGTCAGGTGACTTAGCAAATACCCAATCTGCTACTTCAAACTCTCTTTTTGTTCTATGTCGATCTACTTGTTGTTTCATACGATTTTGTGCCATAGTTAAATTATCCTTGAATACTTGCATTACTCTCTGATTTTCTTCAAGTTGACTTTTTACAACTGGTACTTTTGCATCACCTTGAGCGATTTCCTTCCATCTGGGAGGCTCATAACCATACAATGCTCGAAAAAGTGTCATTTAGGCAAGATGTATGATAGGTGGAGTTTACCACCATTCCGCAAGATGTAACCACTATAACCATTTATTTTGCTTATCAATGACGAAACTACGACGATATGCTTCCAAACATTTATTAACAACTTATGTTTGTCCCTCTGTTTGGGGATGATAGGTTGAGCTCATGTTAAGAGTGATCCCAACTTGTTTGTAGAATTCATTCCAAAAATTGCTTGTGAATTTGGCATCTCTGTCACTAACGATGATTTTTGGAAATCCATGTAATGTATAAATATTTTTACAGAACACTTCAACGATTTGTCTAGCGGAGTAAATTTTCTTAATACCCATAAAATGTGCATATTTAGTTAATCAATCCACTACCATGGAGATTTTGTCCTTTCCTTTGGATATAGGTGACCATTGTTATCACATATATAGTAGCCAGGCTACCATATTCTATTTTTCAGACACAGTACATTTTTCAACCAGATCTCTTACATATGAGATGCTGAGATGAGCTGTTTTGACGGATCATTATATTGTTAGTGGACTATTATACTCTCCCATGTCAGGACTAAGTCTCAGGACACTCAGATTCGAGGACTGATGTAGCCATTTAGTCATTTGCAGAGCAGTTAGGATTGCCCATATTGGTTCTAGTGTTTCCTCCTTGGACAAATGATGGTTCAGATGGATTATTTGCATGGTTATGACTCGGCATTTATTTTATTGTGTTATGGTTATCATTGCTCTTATACTCATCTTTGTGACATATACTAGCATTTAGTGACATGATCTGGCAGTCATAAATATATGGACTTGGATGTATTTGTATTATGTATTGGTGTCCCTACTTAAACTTGGAAGTTCCTGATCTATACTCATTGGTTTTACCCTCCCTAGGGAGAATAGAGGTAGTCATTCCCACCATTCTTTGGTTTGCTAGTGTTGGCCTCATCTTTCACTGTCTCCACCCATTCCAGTTTTGTTTTTAACCCGACTTACTACTTGACTTATGGCATGGAAGACATTTCCTCGCTAGAACCTTTGTTGGACAAACCTCCCTTTTATAGTGTGTCTCAGCTCTGAGTTAGTGACAGAACTTGCCTTTGGTGAGTTGGATTGTATGCCTAAATCATTTTGGTCGGTTGTCCCGATGTTTAGCACTGTGCAAAACTCCCCCTAGTCACTTGAGATGTTGTTGGCTAAAACTGAAAGCTCATGTACTACTTGTATTGGAAATGTTTATATATGCACCCATGGAAAATGTAGATTCTAAAATGTGTTTCTTAACATATACGAGCAAAGGGCAAGAGCAATGAAATGCTAAAATACTCCGTGAAGGGTATAAGAAAAGGTCCCAAAAGAAATGGTTAAATATATGCTATATCCAAATATTGTTGACCTTATAAATTTGAATATGTCCTGGATGAAAGCTACAGTTAGCTGTGCTTTTAAGCACCGGTGAAGTCCCAAAAGTTCATAAAGGCCAAAAAGGCCAAGGAAATAAAATTGATGGTCCTAATGAACCTGGATCAAACTTGATGTAGACATGATGCCTAAGTGGAATAAGCACTCTCTGAATAACTCAACGATTTGTGAGGCACTGCCATTCCCTGTGTTGTTGTTTGTCCGGCATGTGGTTTTAGTGAGTATTCCCTTTCCATATCCAAAGTGTCATGATGTTAAGTTCGTATTCAGCCTTTACCCTAGCCTTGTCAATTTCAACCTTCACCCTTCACTAGCAAATTGACTACAACTATGAAGTGAGTATAGTCTTGAAAGTCTGGTCTGAGTAATAATAAATAGAACCCTATATATGTATTTGGTTGATGTACCGCCAATGAGGTGACTGCTACTTGTTATGAATGTTACTTAAATGATTTGTAGGGCATGTCTTAGCCTTGTAACACTTGCAACAGATGGATGATAGCATGAGTTATATTATTGGTATCTGGTCATTTATAGGTGATTATATTGTCTATTGGATATTGTTGATGATCAGGCAAAGACCTGAAAGGGGTATGAGTATGCACCCTAGATGGATTTGGACTCTCTGAGTCTAGTGAGATAGCTTATTTTCAGTTCCGGGCACTTGCAGAGATGATCAGGCTCATTTTACCTTTCTGATGCAGTTTTGCTTCACAAGATGATGTGTCTGAGCAAGGAGATCTTTTATTGGGATATCCTAGGGTGTTGTATGGGGCATAGGGGTGCAGCCACTTGATTGCACTATAGTACCCCCATCCCAGAGATCCTGGTGGGCTGAATTTGACAACACAGACACCCTAGGAGGTTGTTTTGGCAGGTTCATGTTTCCCGAGGCAGATTAAAAAATGATTAAATGGCTATTGAAGAAATCGATTTGGGCTACTGAGGCAAGGAAATGACATGGGATGAGTCATGATGATGAGTGTGATGTCCTTCACACCTTCTCCAGCAGTTGGAGCACCTAATTGGGCCCACACCTATTTTTTTGACATTTTTATATTATTTTCTGGAGCTTTTGGGAGGCTCATGATTTCCTCAAGGAGGCACAAAGTCAAAAAATTAAAATATTATATTATTTTATTGTGCCATGAGGCACCCAGAGGGAGTTAGTTAACACTCCATGGACCCACCATGTGCTTCATTTATTTCTTGTTGAGTGGGGTACCCTCTTTATGGGTGATCTAGTCCACTTTGGTACTTTATGGTTATATTGATCCATGTATTGTATGTTGAGCTCATCTCAACCATTGATTAGAACATTTATATCTTTTAATCTTAGCCGCTCGTTTTGAAAGTGGTTAGGATTTTGGTTCTCTTATTTCTATTTAAAGGAGAGAGCTTCTCATTTGTAAGGGGTCTTTGGCTCTTGGATCTGGATAATAGAAAACTTTTTTTGTGGATATTTTCTTGGATCTCCTTTGCCTCTGATGTTCTTAGATGGTGATTAAAAAGTCTTTTGCTTCCTAGCATTCGAGAAATTGTTATCAGATCTATATTTTTTGGGGATCATTGTCTTGTTTATAGTAGGACGACTTCAGCTTGGGCATTTTTGCAGGGGGACCGCAACTCGCTTGGATTGACTTCATTTTTTATCAGGGAGTTTTAATTAGTGTTGTGGTGACCTATGATTTCTTTTTGCTATTTTTCTGCAGCATATAGCTTCTTTCTCATGTCACAACAAATCTAGCATCGTTGACATTTGTTGTACAGGAGAGAGGGCGCATTGACTTCCTCAGGCAAACACTAGACATAGAACTCGCTTCAAGCTTCTCAAATTAATCGGGATGGCAGGGATCATCATCATCAAGGCATCTACAAGGTTTTCCAAGTAAGATCTACAGGTTGGTTCTTTTCTTCCATGATCTCAATCCATTGTACCTGCTTTTCTTCAATTTACTGAAAATTCCAAAATATTTTAAAAAATCCAAAAATACTTAATCGAGGAATCATTCGATCTTTGGACAGACCACTGCTGGGTTTTGTAGATCAGGCATCCCTCTCACCAATTCATCCTCAACGTTGTCCAAAAAGTGGTTGGTTTGCCCTAGATCTAAAAAACTGACAGTTGAAACCCCAGCGCCCCCACTGAAATTTTGACTTTTTTAGATCTGATGTTTTCCGGAAAATAATCACTTCGGTTCGTAGATCGGGTCCTCCTCATTCCAAAACAACTCCAACGTTGAGCTAGTTGCTGCTAGGTGACCCTAGATCTAAGAAATTGACTTTCAACACCCTAACACTCCTAGTCATTTTCTAACTTTTCTGGATCTGATTTTTTCTACAGTGTTCCAACTTGGGTTTGTAGATCAGGTCATCCACATCCCATTTCTCCTCCAACACTGAGCTGATGCCTCACAGATTGTCCTAGATCTGAGGATCTGTCCCTCCAAACCCTAGCACTAGCCCTCCTTCTACTAGTTTCCCCTGCAAACTGAATTTTCCGAGCCAAACACTTTTCTGGGTCCGTAGATTAGGGCATATCCCAAGTGGTTTGACTCTAACGTTGTGTAGATACTGACTCCATTGCCCAAGGCCCAACAGGCACTGATCTTCAAGCCCAGTGCTGGCCCCCTTATGACCTCTTTTCCCTTAAAGTTGACTTTTATTTGATGACTCAAGTACTTTGACATTGTCACATCTTTCATTGAGTCTATCCCTTGGGTACTAGATAGTCCCAGCTCTGTCCTTACTCACCCTACATTGGTTATGTTTCCCAAGGCAGCGGTTATCTTCATCAGTTGCTAGTACCTCAACCCCATATCTTGTATCAACCCCATAAGTTACCTTGGTTCCATTTTGGATCGAACTTAACACTTCCAAAACCCTAATCCAAAGCCTTGGCACACCTGGTAACATCTCCCATAGATCTAGGGTCTTCAATTACCTTACACCTTACATAGCTCAAGCCTACTTGATTTGATCTGGTGTCTAGGTCTGATCTCTTTTGTCGGAAGTAGATCTGGCTCTCCCCCTTTGTTGTCTTGGACTTAGATAACATAAAGCGAAGATTGCCTTAATTGGCCTGACAACCATTCATTTGGGAGTCTAGGCAATCTTGGCTCCACCTCCTTAGTTTCCTATCCCTCTACCATCCATCCTGGATCCACCTCACATAGGAAACTACAAGGTTGGTGATAACATTTTGGCATTGTTGCCGGGGAGGTAGAGGCCTACCTTGGTTCAACATACCTCACCTTTCCCTACGACATATCTTTTCTTGGTGAATTACTTGTGTGGTTCACCTGGCGACTCCACTAAGGACCGTACCCAACGTATTAATCTTAAGTTCTTAGAACGTCCCATAAATCATAATGAATTCAGATGTATTCTTGAGGCACGTGAAGGAATTAACCAAAAACATGATTGAAATAAACGAAAGGGATAGATGGAGGTTAGACTACATTTATGAGGATGATCTCGAGCATGACTATGGGTATGAATCTAGGTATCACAATCTTTATGATACCCACCAACTTCCTCACCCATGCAACAAAGATTTCCCAACCATCCCGAGTGGACCTGTAAGTCGACATGAACCTAGAGGTCAGTCCCAGTCAAAATCCTTATAGCCAAGTAACCAAAGCTGTGAAAAAACAAGACAGACAGTCTCCTTTTGACTTTTCTGAAATATCGAGGGCACCTCACCCTATGACAAACAATTACACTAGGAGGATGCCCCGGTTCAATGGAAATAAGGATATATCTATTGAAAGTCATCTGGATATTCTGTGGGATTACATGGAATCTAGAGGTGCAAACAATGAAGATGTTTATATGCGAGCCTTGAGGGAATCCTTGCAAGGGGATGTTCAACTATGGTTTGATCATTTAGCACCAGGATCCATCACTGGGTATGACATGTTCACAGATTTGTTAATTGATAGTTGGAGTAGAAACACTGATAAAAAATTTAGAGTGTCAGTCTAGCAATGATTGTGCTGTTGATAATCAATATATTGACGATGTGCTTTCTCAATTGGACCATTCCTCTCCTGATATGTTTCAAATTATGAGCGTGCCTGCAATCCATAAGAATGTTACAAAGTACTCCGAGAATAATGTTTCAAAACCTCATGTTGAAACTAAGAGGAATATCAATCAAATCATACGAGATACTCTGTTATTATTACCTGAAGCAATCACAGAGAAAATCTTGGATCTGTTTTGTGGAAGGGAAGCTAACATGCACCATCAAGAAACATCTTTAGTTGACCCTTCCATTGATGAGGTCATTAAAGAGCAACTCCATAGTCATTGCCTAATTGATGATAATTTAAGCCAGTGTCCAACCTATCTGAATCTTGATTCAGACCTTGATCATATCACTACAGAAGAAGAAAAGGTTGAAATTAATAAAACTTCCGTTGAAGAGCAATCTTGTGGTCATATTGTGATTGAAGAGCATGCCTGTAAGAGTGATAGGGAAACTGAAACCGAGCTTATTGATGTTTCTCCTTATCTAGAGCTTAAAGAAGAACAACCACATGATGATAGGATCATAAGTGAACTTAATTAAGAACATTGCAATGAGGAGCCTTGTCCTAATAGTATCAATAGAATTCTTCATCCAATCCTTAATCCGAATATATTGGTTCAATGTGTGGATACTGACCTTGTTTCGAATCATGAAATCACTGTTGGAATTAATTAAAATGCTCTTTCCTCTCATCAAATTCTGAGATCAATTATTCCAAGCCTGGCAGAAAATTTTCAATCCACCCTCCCGTCTCAACTCCTCAAGTCTTCATGTATGGGTTTGTCGTTTAATCAAGTTGTTACTTTTGAAATTTTGAACCAAGAGTTTAAGCATTATCACGTAATTGGGGAAGATGCACTTCATGTTTCTTCCCAATCATCCGTAATGAATAAATTTTTTCAATTTGTAAATATGTATTATGGATGGCTGGAGAAGGTGTATAAAGATCAATTTCATTTTTTCTCATTTTTAAACAACAAATGGGCTTGATCTCATTCATAATTTCATTACATTACAACTTGTCCCCATTTTATTCTCCCATTTCTTTTGGAATGAATAGAATTGAATGTCCTAGTAGGGTAGAGGAGAAAACAAAGAACTGTTTAGAGTGGCTGAGTCATGAATCATATTGTCTTTTTCCATCAAGAACAAATTTGCATACCTTTCATGATCCTATCGATCTATGGGTGGAAGAAGTTTGCAACAGTCGAACTCATCCCTGGCATGATTTCATTTCTCGTTATCCATATCTTTCTTCGATTTTCAAACAACAAGTTATAATGGCTTCAACTTTCATTCACATTACTTACAAGCCATCATTGATTTGTTGTATCATTAACTATAAAGAAAGCTCAATAGATTCGTTCAGCAAGTGGTTACATTGGATTTATGATTCTACTTAACACTTGTCTAAACTGGTTAGAGTAGGGTAGGTAGGATTGAATAAGCCTTCCCGACAGTAGTGTAGAAGCTTGCAAAGATGCAAGATTCTACACTACTGTCGAGAAGGCTTATTCAATCCTACCTACCCTACTCTAATGAATAAATTTTTTCAATTTGTAAATATGTATTATGGATGGCTGGAGAAGGTGTATAAAGATCAATTTCATTTTTTCTCATTTTTAAACAACAAATGGGCTTGATCTCATTCATAATTTCATTACATTACAACTTGTCCCCATTTGATTCTCCCATTTCTTCTGGAATGAATAGAATTGAATGTCCTAGTAGGGTAGAGGAGAAAACAAAGAACTGTTTAGAGTGGCTGGGTCATGAATCATATTGCCTTTTTCCATCAAGAACAAATTTGCATACCTTTCATGATCCTATCGATCTATGGGTGGAAGAAGTTTGCAACAGTCGAACTCATCCCTAGCATGATTTCATTTCTCGTTATCCATATCTTTCTTCGATTTTCAAACAACAAGTTATAATGGCTTCAACTTTCATTCACATTACTTACAAGCCATCATTGATTTGTTGTATCATTAACTGTAAAGAAAGCTCAATAGATTCGTTCAGCAAGTGGTTACATTGGATTTATGATTTTACTTAACACTTGTCTAAACTGGTTAGAGTAGGGTAGGTAGGATTGAATAAGCCTTCCCGACAGTACTGTAGAATCTTGCATCTTTGCCTGAAGCTCGTTTTTTAAGCTCTTAGTTTAGTCTTGAGTTTGTTTTCCTTTTCCTGCACAATAAAAAATCAAACTTTTCTTAAAAGTTATGGTTATAGATTAGATTTACTTTCTGCTTTTCAATTTTCATGGATTTTCAGTTTTTGTACTTTATATTATCCACATATGGTTCTGACGACCGGTCTATGAGTTTGGTATAGCTCTAGAGATGCTGCAGGTAGTCAGTGACATTTTGGTAGCGGTTGCAAAGCTAGAAGGATTGATCGAGGATGCGAGAAGCAAAGTACAAGGACTAGAGATTTTGAGGTTCTCAAGCGCTCTTTTCAGCAAAGCACTTGTCCCAACTGGAGCCGGATGTTATCACATATATAGTAGCCAGGCTAGCATAATCTATTTTTCAGACACAATACATTTTTCAGCCAAATCTCTTACATATGAGATGCTGAGATGAGCTTTTTTGACGGATCATTATTTTGTTAGTGGACTATTATACTCTCCCATGTCAGGAATGAGTCTCAAGACACTCAGATTCGAGGACTGATGTAGCCATTTAGTCATTTGCAGAGCAGTTAGTGATGCCCAGATTGGTTCGAGTGTTTTCTCCTTGGACAGATGATAATTCAGATGGATTATTTGCATGGTTATGACTCGGCATTTATTGTATTGTGTTATGGTTATCATTGTTCTTATACTCATCTTTGTGACATATACTAGCATTTAGTGTCATGATCTAGCGGTCATAAATATATGGACTTGTATGTATTTGTATTATGTATTGGTGTCCCTACTTAGACTTGGAAGTTCCTGATCTATACTCATTGGTTTTACCCTCCCTAGGGAGAATAGAGATAGTCATTCCCACCATTCTTTGGCTTGCTAGTGTTGGTCTCATCTTTCACTGTCTCCACCCATCCATTACCTTCCAGTTTTGTTTTTAACCTGACTTACTACTTGACTTATGGCATGGAGGACCTTTCCCCACTAGAAACTTTGTTGGACAAACCTCCCTATTTATAGTGTGTCTCGGCTCTGAGTTGGTGACAGAACTTGCCTTTGGTGAGTTGGATTGTATGCCTAAATCATTCTGGTCGGTTGTCCCGATGTTTGGCACTGTGCAGAACTCCCCCTAGTCACTTGAGATGTTGTTGGCTAACACTGAAAGCTCATGTACTACTTGTACTGGAAATGTTTATATATGTGCCCATGGAAAATGTAAATTCTAAAATGTGTTTCTTAATATATACGGGCAAGGGCAAGAGCATTGAAATGCTAAAATACTCCGTGAAGGGTATAAGAAAAGGTCCCAAAAGAAATGGATAAATATATGCTATATCCAAATATTGTTAACCTTATAAATTTGAATATGTCCTGGATGAAAGCTGCAGTTAGTTGTGCTTTTAAGCACTGGTGAAGTCCCCAAAAGGTCATATAGGCCAAAAAGGGCATGGAAATAAAATTGATGGTCCTAATGAACCTGGATCAAACTTAATGTAGACATGATGCCTAAGTTGAATAACCACTCTATGAACAACTCAACCATTTGTGAGGCACTGCCATTCCCTGTGTTGTTGTTTGTCCCACATGTGGTTATAGTGAGTATTCCCTTTCCATATCCAAAGTGTCATGATGTTAAGTTGGTAGTCATCCTTTACCCTAGCCTTGTCAATTTCAACCTTCACCCTTCACTAGCAAATTGACTACAACTATGAAATGAGTATAGTCCTAAAAGTCTGGTCTGAGTAATAATAAATAGAACCCTATATATATATTTGGTTAATGTACCGCCAGTGAGGTGACTGCTACTGTTATGAATGTTACTTAAATGATTTGTAGAGCATGTCTTAGCCTTGTAACACTTGCAGCAGATGGATGATAGCCTGAGTTATATTATTGGTATCTGGTTATTTACAGGTGATTATATTGTTTATTGGATATTGTTGATGATTAGGCAGAGACCTGGAAGGGGTATGACTATGCACCCTAGATGGATTTGGACTCTCTGAGTCTAGTGAGATAGCTTATTTTCAATTCTGGGCACTTGCAGAGATGATCAAGCTCATTTTACCTTTCTGATGCAGTTTTGCTTCACAGGATGATGTGTCTAAGCAAGGAGATGTTTTATTGGGATCTCCTAGGGCGTTCTATGGGGCATAGGGGGTGCAGCCACTTGATTGTACTATAGTACCCCCGTCCTAGAGAGGCTGGTGGGCTTAGTTTGACAACGCAGGCACCCTAAGAGGTTGTTTTGGCAGGTTCACGTTTCCCGAGGCAGATTAAAAAATAATTAAATGGCTATTGAAGAAATCAATTTGGGCTACTGAGGCAAGGAAATGACATGGGATGAGTCATGATGATGAGTGTGATGTCCTCCGCACCTTCTCCAACAGTAGCAGCACCTGATTGGGCCCAAACCTTATTTTTGGACATTTTTATATTATTTTCTAAAGCTTTTGGGAGGCTCAAGATTTCCTCGAGGCACAAAGTCAAAAAATTAAAATATTATATTATTTTATTGTGCCATGGGGTACCCAAAGGGAGTTAGTTAACACTCCATGGACCCACCATGTGCTTCAGTTATTTCTTGTTGGGTGGGGTACCCTCTTTATGGGTGATCTAGTCCACTTTGGTACTTTATGGTTATATTGATCCATGTATTGTATGTTGAGCTCATCTCACCATTGATTACAACATTTATAACTTTTAATCTGAGCCGCTCGTTTTTAAAGTGGTTAGGATTTTGGTTCTCTCATTTCTATTTAAAGGAGAGAGCTTCTCATTTGGAAAGGGTCTTTGTCTCTTGGATCTGGATAATAGAAAACTTTTCTTGTGGATATTTTCTTGGATCTCCTTTGCATTTGATGTTCTTAGATGGTGATTGGAAATTCTTTTGCTTCCTAGCATTCGGGAAATTGTTATGAGATCTATATTTTTTGGGGATCATTGTCTTGTCTATAGGAGGACGACTTCAACTTGGGCGTTTTTGCAGGGGGGCCTCAACTCGCTTGGATTGTCTTCGTTTTTTATCAAGGAGTTTTAATTAGTGTTTTGGTGACCTATGATTTCTTCTTGATATTTTTCTGCAGCATATAGCTTCTTTCTTATTTCACAGCAAATCTAATATGGTTGATGTTTGTTGTGCAAAAGAGAGGGTGCATTGACTTCCTCGGGCAAACACTAGACATAGAACTCGCTTCAAGCTTCTCAAATTGATCGAGATGGCAGGAATCATCATCATCAAGGCATCTACAAGGTTTTCCAGGTAAGATCTACAGGTTGGTTCTTTTCTTCCATGATCTCAATCCATTCCACCTGCTTTTCTTCAATTTACTGAAAATTCCAAAATATTTTAAAAAATCCAAAAATACTTAATCGAGGAACCGTTCGATCCTTGGACAAACCACTGCTAGGTTTTGCAGATTGGGCATCCCTCTCACCAATTCATCCTCAACGATGTCCAAAAAGTGGCTGGTTTGCCCTAGATCTAAAAAATTGACTGTTGAAACCCCAGCGCCCCCACTGAAATTTTGACTTTTCAAATCTGACTTTTTCCGGAAGATAATCACTTGGGCTCATAGATCGGGTCGTCCTCATTCCAAAACACCTCCAACGCTGAGCTAGTTGCTGCCAGGTGACCCTAGATCTGAGAAACTAACTTTCAGCACCCTAGCACTCCTAGTCATTTTCTGACTTTTCCGGATCTGATTTTTTCTGCATTTTTCCAACTTGGGTATGTAGATCAGGTCATCCACATCCCATTTCTCCTCCAACGTTGAGCTGATGCCTCCTAGATTGTCCTAGATCTGAGGATCTGTCCCTGCAAACCCTAGCGCTAGCCCTCCTTCTGCTAGTTTCCCTTGCAAACTGAATTTTCTGGTCCAAACACTTTTCTAGGTCCATAGATCAAGGCATATCCCAAGTGGTTTCACTCTAACGTTGTGTAGATACTGACTCCATTGCCCAAGGCCCAACAGGCACTGATCTCCAAGCGTAGCGCTAGCCCTCTTTTGACCTCTTTTCCTTGAAAGTTGACTTTTCTTTGATGACTCAGGTACTTTGACATTGTCACATCATTCATTGAGTCTATCCCTTGGGTACTAGATAGTCCCAGCTCTGTCCTTACTCACCCTGCATTGGTTACATTTCCCAAGGCAGCAGTTATCTTCATCAGTTGCTAGTACTTCAACCCCAGATCTTGTATCAACCCCATAAGTTACCTTGGTTCCACTTTGGATCGAACTTAACATTTCTAAAACCCTAATCCAAAGCCTTGGCACACCTGGTAACATCTCCCATAAATCTAGGGTCTTCAATTACCTTACACCTTACATACCTGAAACCTACTTGATCTGATCTGGTATCTAGGTCTAATCTCTCCTGTCGGGAGTAGATCTGGCTCTCCCCCTTTGTTGTCTTGGACTTAGATAACATAAAGCGAAGACTACCTTGATTGGCATGACAACCATTCATTTGGGAGTTTAGGCAATCTTGGTTCCACCTCCTTAGTTTCCTATCCCTCTACCATCCATCCTGGATCCACCTCACATAGGCAACTACAAGGTTGGTGATAACAACCCTTCAATGAAATACATGGAAATTTCCGCCCACTTCTAGGTTGGAATGTGAAGTGGGGGGAGTAGCCCTGAAGTCACGACATTTTCGCTTTTGTTTCTTTGACAGGTATCACACTCGGCTACATACTTTTAAATGTCTTTCTACATCCCCTTCCAGTAGAAGGATTGCCCGGCATTGTTGTAAGTTTTGAAAAAACCTAGATGTCTTGCGGCTGGGGAATCATGAGATTCTATCAACACCTTGGTCTTAAACCTACATGTAGCATTTAAGTAAATCCTTCCTTTATACCGAAGGATGTCATTCCTCCATTCGAATCTTGGACCTCAATTAGATCATTGATTTAGGCACAGGTGTCTAGGTCCTTGGCATATTTTCCTTGGATGTCATCCAACCAGTCTGGAACTGCAATTGAGATCGCCTAAGCCTTGACTTCTTCATCTTTTTCGGGAAAGGGCATAAACAACTACATTGTCCTTTCCTCGCTTATGTACTATCTCCATGCAAAATGTAGCAATTTTTTCTATCATTTTATGTTGTTCAGTTGACAATGTTTGTTATTGTAGGAGATATTGAAGACTATTGTGGTCTGTTTTTATTAAGATTTTGCTCCCTAGAAGGTATTGTCTCCATTTTGCTCCCTAGAAGGTAGTGTCTCAAACTCTCTCTTATTGAGCTTTCGACTTTCAAAGTCTAGTGGATGACCTTCTTGCATCAAGACTGCTCCTATCCCGAATCCTGAAGCATCGCACTCAACTACAAAGGGTTTTGTGAAATTCGAAGTTGTTAATACTAATGTTGATGACATAATTTTTTTCAATGCTTCAAAACATTTTTCGGCTTCATCATTCCATCGAAATGAATTTTTCTTCAACAAATCAGTTAAAGGGGCGGTCTTATGGGCGTAATTCTTCACATATCTTCAATAGTACCTTGTTACCCCTAGAAACCCTCTTAATTTCGAGATGTTATCTGGTTTGGGCCACTCAGTAATTGCCTTGATCTTACTTGGATCGACTTTGACTCCTTCCTTCGATATTATATGGCCAAGATAGTCCACTTCTTCTTTTCCAAAAGTGCATTTTGACATTTTTGCAAAAAATTGATGTTCTTCCAAGATGGTGAGTACTTGATCTAAGTGTCGGACATGCTCTCTCCAAGTTTTGTTATATATGAGGATATCATCAAAAAATACTAATATGAACTTTCGCAAATATGGTTGGAACAATTCGTTCATTGCGGTTTGGAAAGTGGTTAAAGCGTTAGTTAACCGAAGGCCATTACCTTGAACTCATAATGGCCCTCATGGGTACGGAAGGCAGTTTTTGCTACGTCTTCTAATCTAACCCTAATTTGGTAAACCCTGATCTCAAGTCTAGTTTCAAGAAGTACTTGGCTCCATGAAGTTCATCCGTCATCTCATTGATGAATGGGATAGGGAATTTATTCTTAACGGTTACCTTGTTGAGACCTCTGTAATCTATGCACAACCTAAAAGACCCATCCTTATTTCGAACTAGCACTATTGGAGTTGAATAAGGACTTCTGCTCTTTGAAATGACTCCACATTTTAATAAATCTTGGGTTAACCTTTCAATCTCTGTTTTGTGGTGATGGGGATATCTGTGTGGTTAGATTAGAACGATTTCCTTCCATCGGGGGTGTATAACCATACAATGCTTGAAAAAGTGTCATCTTGGTGGGATGTATGATAGGTGGAGTTATACCACCATTCTACAAGATGTAACCACTATAAACATTTGTTCTACTTGTCAGTAAAGAAACTTCGAAGGTAGGCTTCCAAACATTTGTCTAAAACTTATGTTTGTCATTCTGTTTGGGGATGATAGGCTAAGCTCATGTTAAGAGTGATCCCAACTTGTTTGTAGAATCCCTTCCAAAAATTGTTTGTGAATTTGGCATCTCTGTCACTAATGATGATTTTTGGAAATCCATGTCATTTATAAATAATTTTACAGAACACTTTAGCGATTTCATAACATTCTACCCTCTTTTATAATGTATCATATTTAACAAAAAGTGAAAATATTCCTAGAATCTTTCGTATTTTGGGCATAACTTTTCGCTCGTAACACGAAATTGGGTGGACTTTGGACCATTGGAAAGGTCTTGCAATTCTCTACAACGTTGTTGTTTTGAGTTCTTTCTCTACAATTCTTTTGCAATTCTCTATAAAAAGATTTTTTTACTAAAACGCTCGCCACGGACAAAAGGTAAGGAATTACAAAAAACTCAAAACAACAAAGTTGTAGAGAATTGCAAGAACTTTCCAATGGTCCAAAGTCCACCCAATTTCGAGTTACGAGCAAAAAGTTAAGGCCAAAATACAAAATAGTCCAAGAATATTTTCACTTTTTGTTAAATAGGATACATTTTGGGCAAGATAAAACCTTATGTTGTTTAGCGGAGTCAGATTTCTTAATTCCCATGAAATGGGCTTATTTCGTTAGTCGATCCACTACCATGACGATTTTGTCCTTGCCTTCGGATAAGAGTAACCCTTCAATAAAATCCATCGATATTTCCTCCCATTTCTGGTTTGGAATGTGGAGTGGATGGAGTAGCCCTGGAGTCACGACATTTTCGCTTTTGTTTCTTTGACAGGTGTCACACTCAGCTACGTACTTTTGAATGTCCTTATACATTCCTTTCCAGTAGAAGGATTGTCTAGCGTTGTAGTAAGTCTTGAAAAAACCTACATGTCCTGCGGCGGAGGAATCATCAAATTCTTTCAATACCTTGTTCTTAAACCTGGATGCTGAGCTTAAGTAGAATCTTCCTTTATACTAAGGATGTCATTCCTCCATTCGAGCTTTGGACCTTTATTAGGATCATTAATTAGGGCGCAGGTGTTTGGATCCTTGATATATTCTCCTCGGATTTCATCTAACCAGTTTGGAATTGCCATTGAGATCACATAAGCCTTGACTTCTCCATCTTTTCAGGAAAGGGCATCAGCAACTACATTCCTTTCCTCGCTTATGTAGTATCTCCATGTCAAATGTAGCAATTTTTTCTATCCATTTATGCTGTTCAGTTGAAAATGTTTGTTGTTGTAGGAGATACTGAACACTATATTGTGGTATGTTGTTATCAAGATTTTGCTCCCTAGGAGGTATTGTCGCCATTTTGATAAAGCGTGTATAATGGCAAGCATTTCCTTATTATACGTGGACTTTAAACTCTCCCTCTTATTGAGCTTTCAGCTTTCTAATGCTATTAGATGACCTTTTTGCACCAAGATGGCTCCTATCCCGAATCCTGAAGCATCGCACTCAACTACAAAGGGTTTTGTGAAATACAGGGTTGCTAATACTGGCGTTGTTGACATAATGTTTTCCAATGCTTCAAAACATTTTTCGGCTTCATCATTCCATCAAAATGATTTTTTCTTCAATAAATCTGTTGAAGGGGCGATCTTATGGGCGTAATTCTTCACATACCTTCGATAGTACCCTGTTAAGCCTAGAAATCCTCTTAATTTCGAGATGTTATCAGGTCTGGGCCACTCAGTAATTGCCTTGATCTTACTAGGATCGACTTTGACCCCTTCCTTCGATATTGTGTGGCAAAGATAGTCCACTTCTTCTTTTCCAAAAGTGCATTTTGACATTTTTGCAAAGAATTGATGTTCTTCCAAGATAGTTAGTACTTGATCTAAGTGTCAAACATGCTCTCTCAAAGTTCTGCTATATATGAGGATATCATAAAAAAATACTAATACGAACCTTCGCAAATATGGCTGGAAAAATTCGTTCATTACAACTTGGAAGGTGGTTGGAGCATTAGTTAACCTGAAGGGCATTACCTTGAACTCATAATGACCTTCATGAGTATGGAAAGCAGTTTTGGCTACGTCTTCTAATCTAACCCTGATTTGGTGATATCTGGGTCTCAAGTCTAATTTCGAAAAGTACTTAGCTCCATGAAGCTCATCCATCATCTCATCGATGAATGGGATAGGGAATTTGTTCTTAGTTGTTACCTTGTTGAGTCCTTTGTAATCTATGCACAACTTGAAAGACCCATCCTTCTTTGGAACTAGCACTACTGGAGTTACATAAGGGCTTCTGCTCTTTGAAATGACTCCAAATTTTAACAAATCTTGGGTCAACCTCTCGATCTCTGTTTTATGGTGATGGGGATATCTATACAGTTTGATATTGACAGCTTTTGCTCGTGGTTCTAGCTCAATCAAGTGCTCAATCTTCCTGTTTGGTGGGAGTTCCATCAATAGCTCTTGGAACACCTTGTGGCGTTTTTGGAATAGCTCTTCTATCTCTAGTGGTTTGCAGTCATCTCCTTCACATATTCGCAACTCCATCTCTTGACATTGAATTATGTAAGCAAGTGCTCCCTTTCGAATTAACCTTTCCATCTAATGTGATGTAACCAACTAAGTTTGGGGTGGTCGGAAACCGTACAATTTGTGCTTTTTCCCTAGCCATTTGAACTTGATGAAGTGCTCTTGATGGTTAGTGGAGTAAGTACCCAATGTTTGCAACCATTGGATTCCCAACACAACATCTACTCCTCCGAAAAAGGTACTACAAAGAAGTCGAATTCAAGGTTATACTCTTGCATTTGTAATTTAACCTTGTGACATTTTCCCACATTTTCAATCTTCTTGTCGCCTGCTACCATCACCTTCATGTTAGGAGTTGGAAAAACAAATAAGTTAAATATCTTAGCAAGATTAACATTAATAAAGTTATGGGTACTATCGGTATCTATGAAAATCGACACAATGTTGTTTTTTACATGTCCCTTTAGCTTCAGTGTTTGTGGTTGGGATATCCCTATAATGGTGGCTAATGAGATCTTTGGTGTATCATCTTCTAGTTCTGAGTGGCAGTGATGATGGTTTCCTGTGTTCTCCTCACTTGACTCTTCACATTCCGAGATTTTTTCTTCTTCTAAAGCTTCGCAAGCATATAATTTTCAAGGGTTGCACCTTTGCAAACATCTATGCTTCGGATTCCACTTCTCTCCACAATATTTGCACTTTCCTTCCCTCATCCTGTGGGCTTCTAAACAAGGTTTTGCTCCTTCCCTTAGATGCGGCAGCGTATATCTTGAAGTCCCTATATTCGCTGATTGGGGAGTGTTTCTCTTGGAGTAGTTTCTGTCAATGTTACAAATATCGTGTTGGCAAATATATCGCCGAGGGTCCAAAAAGAAATTATCGGATTTATCAACGAAAATGTCGGCAAACATCGGCAATATATAGGCAACTTAAAAAAAATACAAAAATATTCATTTTTTTCGATTTTCTAAACCTCTAAATGCTGTAAATATTAATTTTTTACAATCATGCTGTAAATGTTAATTTTAATTTATATATATTAAAATTTTAATTTATCAGTAAACTGTAAATGTTTTAAAATTTTAATGTATAGTATTATTATGTATAATGTATTGTATATTATAATTAATAATTATATATAATATATATTATTATTTATATATTATATATAATATATAATATATATACACTACCATTCAATAGTAACCCACGATATCAGCTAAACACACTTTTGCAACCAACAAGTACAACATTGAACATTACATAATTAATAAAAATTAAAATTAAAATGTACAAACTTCAACCAACATGAGATACAACTAAATCGTATATATGTTAAAATCCTCGTTATAAATGTTTCCACAAGGAAAGATAAAAATACTAGTATTTTATTTTACAATCACATTATACAATCAAAGTACATTGTTTCACAATTAATAATAAGAAATTATATTAAAACAAATCTTTTTAGTAAAAGGAATGTCTTTTTTTTCTCGAGAAATACTAAAACCAAATATGTCTATTTACATAAAAGAATTAAACTAGTGTATAACACTATATGAAAAAATAAAAAAACACTTTATTCGTTCTTTGGTGAATATTTGTAAACCTACCAGCGTGGTTTTAAAAAAAAATTATGACTTACCTACCAGCGTTCTTCCTCTGTCCGCCAATGCACCTGCTTCGGTCTGCGTGCTTCAAGTTCTGTCCCCGAGCTTCCTCCTTACCACACAGCTTCGGACTCTAAAGTTTAAACCCCTGTCTCCTTCGCGGCATGCATCAGCTCGGACGGATGAGTTAAAACCGGAAATTTTCAACTTTCGGGCTTTTATGTCAAAGACGGCGATGTCAACCATCGACTCGCGATTTTAACGAGAAATATCGCGAAAATATTGCCGATTTATCGCCAGTTTATCACCGATTTATCTTCAATTTATCGCTGCGATGTTTGTCGATATTATCGGCGTGGAGTAAACATCGCGATATCTCGCGATGTGGCCGATAAATCGGCAATTTTTGTAATACTGATTTATGTCAAAGCTACTTTGAGTGGATCGTTTAAACTTGTTCTTGATGATTTTGGCCTTACGTCTTGCCTTCTCCATGGTAGAAGTGTTGTGTAATTCTAACTCATCCTGAATGTGCGGTTTTAGCCCATGTATGTATGTTTGCAGACGTTGGTCATCAGTTAGTTCTGGAACTCGAGTTGCCAAAGCTTCCCATTCACATGTGTACTCATCTACATTGCCTTTCTACTGCAACCTGGTGATCTTGGCAAAGAAGTCTTTCTCGGTTACGCCTTGGAACCTCTTAAGAAGATCGTTTTTAAAGTTATTCCAATTCAAGGAACAGAATCGGGTCGTCGTCTTCCACCACATGTACCAATTGTACGCATTTCCCTCTAATTGCATGGCGGCGTACTTAATCTTCTCGCTATCGTAAGGTATGTTATGGATGTCAAAGTATTCATCTGCTTTATTGGTCCATGCGATGCATTGCTTTTCGTCACCATCAAATTTGGGTAACTCTAGTTTGAGCCTTATCCGGTATTTGTGTGCTTGGGGGATTGATATTGACGGAATGTTAAAGAAGGAACTTCATGGGGTGGCATCATGTCGTGTTGGCCTGTTGATTTAGGCGTATTTGGAGGAGGTGTATTGAAGGGGTCTAGGTGTGGATTATGGCTAAGTGGGGGGAATGAAGCATGCGGCGGTAATCTAGCCAAGATATTGTAGAGAGACTCTTAAATCTTCTTTTGATCTGCCTTCAATGCATTGATGCCTTGCTCTATTCCTGCCTTGAGTCCGGTTAATTCATTTATTATTTTTGTCGAAGTCCGCCTTCGATCTGCATACCTTCTTTTGACTTTTTCGTCCAATTGGTCCAATCTAGCATTTATATCTCCCATTTTGGCGATTACTGGGATTTTCTCTACGCTAAACCTTGATTTATTTTTATTGGATGTTTGAGGCCAACAAACCATGATTTTTTTTAAATAATTATAATAAGAATAATAATATTATTCTTATATAATTTTTATTAATAATATTTTTTTATGTGTGTGTAGGTCAACGTGAGGGAGGTGGTAAGAGGGTTGGCAAGGGGAAAGCAGTCGGAAGCACGCGGAGGAGGCGAAAGGATGGCAGGTGGAGATGGCGGGGAGCAGCGCAGAACGCGGAGGAGATTGGACAAAGATACAGGAGGAGACGCGAGCAGAAGTTTGAAGTGGCAGCAATCAACAATAGACGGTTTGACGTGGTGCAGACGCGAAATGGTGGAGTGATGGCACGCGTGCAGGGGTGGAGTGATGGCAAGCGAGCAGAGTGATGGCGAACAGGTGGAAGGGGGTCGGTTGGGAGATGGGATGGAAGGACCATCGCGTGAGGTGCTACGGGAGGTGGGAAGAGAACCTGAGACAAGTAACGGTTGGCAGATCCGTATGGCGGAGGCAGGAGCAGCGACCACACGTTGGCTCTGATACCAATGAAGTCAAGAAAAACATGAAGAAAAAAAATAATTGTATTCACTGTTCAGTAAAAAAATTTCGATGTGAAAATTTACAATAAGTTCTAGGCTTATATACGCCTTTTGAGTGATTGTACGTATAGTCACGTTGGTTCTCTAATTTTGTTATATATATATATATGTTGTTTATTCATATTTTTATTATTAATTTTTTATTTAATCATTATGAAATGTTTATAACACGTCCTTATACTCGTTGCTTTGACTCCATAAGGAACTAATCTTTGTCAAGAGGTTGCTTGTGAGGTATTCTTGTTGTGCAAGTCTATTTCATCTATATTAGGGACTCCCCTTGGCCTCTAGAAGTTGGCCTAAAGCGTAGGGAGAGTGCATCGTGGTGACAGTGGGTGCATCTCCTAAATTGTTTCCAATCTTATCACCGACCCTTGTGACCTATTGAAAGTGTGTTAATTTGTGTGGCAACAAGTTAAGTAAATATAAAACATAATGTAACTAGTAGTATATTTATACTACATATGTAGAATTGACAAAAGATAAGAAGACAAAGTCAATCTGATGTGTACCTTTTATTGCATTAGTGTTGTATGCCTTACAAAACTTTTCTACCAAAGATGTATAGAAAGGTTTTGCTTTTTGTGGTGGCATAGCCACATGGAAATCTGGCTTATTCCCCTTGAGTATGCCATAAAGAGTAAATTGACTAACTGCAATATAGAAAGACAAAGGCAAAATAAATATAGGGATTCAAATTGTTGTCAAATAGAGAACAAGACTAGAGTTGTCACATACAAATCATAATCTAACAAAATCGAAGTGATGAAGACCACTTCCATTATACTCATAATTTGAGCCAGGCCTATTTTGTGAGAATAATTGATGTTTGAATTACTACCACATCAAACATAAGCAAAAATTAAATAAAAGGATCGAGGTGAAATACCTAGAAGAACTTCATAGTTCCTTTGCATAACCTGCAGAAGTTGTAATAGATAGTTTTGGGTTTAGCACAAAAATCTACAAGATCTTAAAATCTCTTCGCGATTTTAACTAAAACCATAAAATGTCTACAAACAATGTGTGCGATATTGTAGATGAATTTTCAACAAAGAAATAAATATTATGTTACACGTGGATAGAGTCACATTTGAAGATGCGTGTACTACTAAGATATCAATCAAAAAAAAAGTTTTTCACACTACTAAACTTTGTAGTCAAATCAGATGTAGTAGATTCCCTTGGATCAAAATCATAGATACAATATAAAATACATAGATATATTTTTCCCATTATTAATAGAGATATGTAACACAATCCAAAATCTAACGAAAGCACAAAAAGTGATGGAAAAGAAGAAACGCAACATCTGTGAAAGGTGGAACTGCACCAATAAGAATAATAAGAAAATAATTTGTTGCTTCATTGCCAAAAAAGAAAATGAGAACAAACACACATATCCCGTAACAAAAGCAATGGGATCACAAGCATAGGAACCATGTAAGGTAGGCATTATCAGTAGGGAACTAAGGCATTATGGAGTGACACAAAGGGGTAAACTGGTTCTAAATAAACTTTATCACCAACATACCCCCATAAAAGTTGATTTGCCATTCAGTATCAAATTTGAAGAAGAATTGAAGTAGACATTAAGTCTCAAGCACTAAACCCTTACTGCCTATCTCTCATCCCCAACATATGACAAAGCCTCATGAACTTGGATTCATTTAGGCAATTGGTGAAGATATTGGCAGTTTGCTCTTCATCCCTGCAATACTTCAATTCAACTTGTCCACTTTACATCATCTCCCTCACACAATGACGATGAATTTCAATGTGCTTTAACCTTGCATGAAAAAGTAGAATCTGTGATAGTTAAATAGTGATTTGATTGTTACAATAGAGAGTAGTCATAGCATTAGGAGAAAGATTCAATTCAACAGTAGTTTCCTTAGCCACCTTATTTCCTGAGTAGCCAAGGTTCCACCTTTGTAATCAACTTCGATATCAGATAATGCAATAGACAATTGCTTCTTTCTACAACAAGAATTAGGAAATAGTATCTATACCAAAATGAAATGCATAACTCAAAGAAGAGTTTCTATAGTCACTTTTCATTCCCAATTGGAGTCATTGTAGCCAACCAAAGAAACGATAATGCAAGAAAAATACTTAATGACATAGTGAATAGTACCTTTAACATATTTCAAGATTCTTTTCATAGCTTTCCAATGTTCCTCATGACTTTGGAGATATATATTGAAACCCAACCAACTATAAGTAGCATACAAATAGAGAAAAGCTCTAACCAATTGTCTATATAAAGGACTCTGAAACTATTTGGAGTTAGATTTGGAACTCAATTTTAATCCACTTTCAAAGTTTCAAGGAGGTAGTTTACAATCTTGCATACTAAGCCATTTTAATAGGTCCGGAGCTTACATGGGTTGATATATCGAAATACCACTGCTTCTTGCCATGCTTGCATACAAAGGAAATAGTGCAATCATCCCCAATAGGTCATATCAAAAATTTCGTTTAAATTCACTATGAAGGCATCTATCAAATATGCATCACTCCTGGTAATAATAATGTCACCCACCGAGAGTGGAACGATGAAAAGATGGCCATCACATATTTTGTAATATAAGTAGAGAACATGGTCTTCTACTTGGTATCTCATGGCTGGTTCTCTATGAAGTGTGACAAAAGTTCCTTCACAAGTTGGGATGGTTGCATATGATAAGTCTATATGAACTTGAAGACTACCTCGCAAACTTGCAGCCCATTTTCTAGGCAATAGCATTCCCCACACATCAGGTGCATCCATAACATCCCTTCATACAGAGATATCTGGATATGCAGCTAAGCTAGCCTTTAAGTCCTTGATCAGACCACACAATTGGACTTCTCTTGAGTCAATGCCACATACATTCCTATAAGGTCATGAGGTGGTCAAGCCTTGTTAGAATTTTCACTTGAATGGTAGTTATGTTAGATGTTTAAACAAATTCTACTATATCACAATAATAAGCAATAGGATCACTGAAAGAAAGACATGAACAACATACAAAAGAGACAAAGATTTCTCCTATGGGAAACCCTTAAAGGGAATAAAACCCAGCAACTTCTTCAGTATAGATTCACTCAACAAATACAATGTCAAACTAGTACAATGAAAAGCTAAGGCTCTTCCTCACAATAATCTCAAGAGTAGATAAGATACTAAAATCCAAAGATAAGATGTCTTCACAAGGTTGCTCCTCTTCCTTCTCTAAAGAACCTGTTCTTCTTCTCTCTCTAACGAACTTGCTTGAGTGAGTGTGTATCCAAACGAGAAGTGTGCCTCCCACATTTATACTTGACTTAAGGTTGACTTTTCCTTATAGGGTCGACTTCTCTAACTGACTGGATCAACTTCACTAAGGGGACATTAAATAATACTTATTTAATGTCTCTTATGGATTCTTCTAAGCTGACTTTACAAGTACAGTTCACAATTGTTCTTTTAGGGCTTTTACATGATCAAATACAATATGAATATCTTCCAAAGGAAGTACAACAATAATACAACAAAAAATATCTTCCAAAGTTACATAATCTTCAACACTCCCTCTTAACAAGGAGGTATTCTTCTAGCATGATCATCATCATTGCTACTACAACTATGTACTCTGACCATTGACTTGTGACATCTCTCGAATCTATACATCACTAGAAGTTATCTATGAGCAATCCATCATCTCAATCATGAATCAATCACAATCATACATCTGGGGGCGTCACAGTAGCAACAAAACAAGGAGCTAGGAGCACACATTACGTCATTACGAGACTTCATCTAATCACACACATCCAACTGGATACACAGCTCAATTGGATACGCATACTCGATTGGATACACATGCTCAGTTGGATATGCATACTCGATTGGATACACATACAAAAAGTATGGTCACTCTCTCTAGTCATCACAAGTATGGTCACTCTCTCCAAGCCTAAGGAGTATGGTCATGCTCTCAAGTCATCACAAGTATGGTCACTCTTTCCAACCCTCGTGTCTATGGTCACTCTCTACAATCCTCATGAGTTGGTCACGCTCTCCAGTTCACTGGATACACAACTCGATTGGATACGCATACAAAGTATGGTCACTCTCTCCAGTCATCATGAGTTGGTCACTCTCTCCAATGCACACACACATACTAGCTCTAACTGGATACGTAGTTCAACTAGATAAGCATACTTGACTAGATACAGACAAAAAAGTATGGTCACTCTCTCCAGTCATCACAAGTATGGTCACTCTCTCCAGACATCATGAATTGGTCAGTCTCTCCAGTTCTCATAGAGACTAGTAATATGTGCCCGTAAATGACCACTTGCTGCTATCACACCATCATCTACAGCCCCAAAATTGTATATCGAACTCATCCCTCTCTCTTACGAGGGACATCTCTCTGCATCACGCCAAGCTTGTCCGTAAAGTACTCAAACTTTACTCACGTCAAAGGCTTGGTCAACACATCAGTTGTTTACTCATCCGTCGTAATATACAAGAGCTTCACTACTCCCTTTTGTACCATATCTTTGATATAATGGTACCTGATCTCGATATGCTTGGACTTGCCATGAAGTAATGGGTTCTCCAACAACTTCTCACAACTCTGGTTGTCACAGAAAATACAAGTTGCCTCTAACTTGAGATCAAATAGTCCTGCAAGTAACTTCTGAAGCCACATTGCTTCGTTGAACACACGGCAATATACATTGCCTCGTCTGTATTGGGTGCCACACTAGTTTGTTTCCTACTGAACCAAGAAATCATACCTGATCCCAAACTGAAGCAACATCCTAAAGTGCTCTTCCTATCTGTGACACTACCGGCCCAATCTAAATCAACGTAGCTTTGCAGGCCAATCTTCTGATTTGACTCATATCTGAGTCCATAATCAAGTGTACCTTTCAAGTACCTCATCACATGTCGCAATCAAGTGAACACGTCTCGACTCAACCACATACTAACTCGAAATGTTCACCGCAAAGCATATATCTGGTCAAGTGTTCGTCAAGTACATCAACGAACCAATCATTTGTCTATATAATGTGGCATCCACTGTCTCTGAAGAAGTATCACACAACAACTTCAAGTTTGATGCCAGCGGTGTAGCCATGGCCTTACAATCCAACATCTCGAATCTCTTCAGGATCTCCAGAGCATATTGTCCTTGGCTAAGGAAAATCTCATATGGACTCTAACACAAGTCTAGACCTGAGAAATAGTGCATCATACCGAAGTCTTTCATTTCAAACTCTACGGCAGGCTTCTTCTTAGTTTCTGCAATGAGCTCCTCATTTTTTGTTAGAACCAGGTCATTAAATATAGTAGCAATATCATTGGTTTCCCATCCTCAACCTTGTAGTAAAGGTTGGAGTCTGCTTTATTCTTGGTAAAGCCCAAGCTCGTCGGAAAACTATCAATCATGTCGTACCATGTCCTGGGTGCCTACTTCAATCCATACAAGGCATTCTTCAACTTGCACACGTGTCCATCTATCATGTATCTCAAATCCCAGTGGTTACTCCACATACACTTCTTCTTCTACCACACCATTCAGAAAGGTTTTCTTTACATCCATCTGGTGTACCTTCCACTTCATCACCATAGCTATCGCAAGTGTAGCTCTAATCAAAGTGTATCTCGCTACAGGAGTAAACATCTCCTCATAGTCAATTCCTTCTTTTTGGGAGAAACCACGAGCCACAAATCTTGCCTTGTATTTCTCGACATTATCGTCTGCTGCATGCTTTATTTTGTAGATCCATTTGGAAGACACTACTACCTTCCCTTCTAGTCTCGAAACCACATCCCAAACATCATTCTTCATGATCAACCCGGTACTCTTCGATCATGGCTTCCTTCCATACTTTCTTCTCGACTACTTCTTCATAACTGGAAGGTTATCCATCAATGATATGACATAGTAAAGCCACATTGCTAGAATATGGTCGAGATCTCTTTCTTTCTCTACAAGTCCCATCTAGAGAACCATACTTCTCTGCATCTTAAATAGCTTCTCGTGCCCAAGTTGGTCTTCTCTTGTGCCTATTCACCTCTCGAGGTGGATCTACAAGCCTCTATGGTTCTGCCATACATGATCTTCAGGAGTCTGATCTCCTGGAATCTAGGACCGTCACTCTAGGAGCTTCAGGTTCCACATGAACTTATTCGGAACAAATTTTCCTTGATCTGCTGAAGGTGGTGTCCTCATCAAAGGTGACATCTCTGCTTGTCTCAATTTGCTTATAGCTCGAAACATAGATTTTGTATGCCTTCAATGTTTCACTATACCCAACAAATATGCCCTTCTTTCCTAAAGGATCCAACTTTGTTCTCTTCTCCTTGGGAACATGTACATATACAGGACAACCAAATATTCTTAGGTGGATGACCTCTGGTTTCTCTCCTGTAAACATTTCTTCTAGTGTCTTGTTCCCAAGTACACGGCAAGATGTTCTATTCTTCACATAGACTGTTGTTCTAGCTACTTTGGCCAATAATTGCATTGGTAGATCCTAATCATGGATCATAGCTCTCACTACTTCCATTACCGTCTGATTCTTTCTTTCTGCTACGTCATTTTGTTGAGGATTATAGGGAGTGCTCATCTCCCTCTTAATACGATATTCTCTGCATAAAATTTTGAAGTCTTCTATTATGTATTCCCCGCCATTATTTGATCTTAAAGTCTTTATCTTCTTTTTAGTTTGATTTTCTACCAGTGCTTTGAATTCTTTAAACTTGCTAAGCACTTCATCTTTGGTTTTCAAGAAGTAAATCCAAGTTTTACAAGAATACTCATCAATAAAAGAAACATAATATGCATACCCGCTTAGTGAGCTTGATGACATTGGTTCGCATACATCTGAGTGTACAATATCGAAGATTCCCTTTGTTTTGTTGTCACTGCTTGGAAACGAACTCTTCGCATTCTTGCCATGAGCACATCCTTTGCATAAACCATCGTGGTTTGCTTGGATCTCTGGTAGACCTGTCAGCATCTTGCTTATAAGTGGCAAGGCTTTGTAGTGGATATGAGCAAATCTTCTATGCCAAATTTCACACGGGTTCACTATGTTATGTATCATGGCTTCTTCTGCTTGACCCTTTAATCTATACAAACCTCCATCTTGTTCTCTGATTACAACCGCATCATCAATAGTCTTCTCTCTTCACCACATAAGAACTTGGCCATCAACAAAAGCAACTCTGAA
Source organism: Pseudotsuga menziesii (assembly GCA_001517045.1). Classification (NCBI taxonomy): domain Eukaryota; kingdom Viridiplantae; phylum Streptophyta; class Pinopsida; order Pinales; family Pinaceae; genus Pseudotsuga; species Pseudotsuga menziesii. The sequence goes on from LPNX010779290.1 coordinate 267,943, forward strand.
TCCTCTCTCTTCTAATGTTGATATGGAAAGGAGATTCTTCTTCAATTCCAGTACATACAAGACATCTTTCCTCTTCATAGGTTTGTCGGAATCTAATTTGTAAGAAGCTTCTCCTATCCCTTTAATGGGATATTAGTACTCATCTCCAAGTTTCACCTTATGAGGTGAATCCTTCTCTGTCAAGTTGGTAAGAGAGTCTTTCAAACCTATCATGTTCTTAGAAGCACCATTATCAACAAGCCAAGTATCACTCCCATGAGTGATAATACATGTAAGAGCGGAAATCAAAACATATTCTTCTTATCAAACCTATCATGTTCTTAGAAGCACCATTATCAACAAGCCAAGTATCACTCCCATGAGTGACAATACATGTAAGAGCGAAAATCAAAACATATTCTTCTTCACACGAATAATATTTTCTTCTCTTCTTTTGAGTATGTTCATCATCTTCAACAGCATGAGCATGATACCTATCCTTCTTTCCTTTCTTGTCTTGATCTTTTGCATTGGGACAATTCCTTGCAATGTGTCCCATTTTCTGACGAGAATAGCATCTAACTATTGAATAATCTTTCTGGGACCTGTGAGACTTATGATGATACTTCTTGGATTTCTAGTGAATAGATGCCATTGCCACAAACCGTTGTTGCCCTACGGGAACCTAGGGCATCCAAGGTTGAACCCTTCTCTCCATAGATCAACTTGAAAAGAGCACTTGTGCAACTCGCCCTAAGAGGGCGCATCTTTCTATTGAAAAGAAATCCAATTTGGCGAACTTTCAGTTTTGACCTAAATTTTGTAGAGGTCAAGAACTAGGGTTCCATGTTTTAAGTCCTTTTGACCACTGATTGGGTTCGACCTTAACGTTCTCCAACTCGACCTAGGAGGGCGCACTCATCTATGGAATCAGATTTCTAAAGTTCCAAACTTCAATTTTGACCTAACTCCTGCTAAGGTTTTTGCAGCAAATTTCATATCTCAGTTTTTCAATCTCTAGTCAAGATGACAAGCATGAAGGTTGAAGATAGGCTTGATGGAGCTTCGAACTTTCATTCATGGATGTCCAAGGTACTCATTGTCCTAGAAGAAAATGATCTTCTAAACCTTGTGTTGCAGCCTTTCACGCACCTGGGGGAATTAGCGCAGCAAAAATCTTCAAGCTACTAGTGGCAAGTCTCGAGTCAGGTGTTGCCCCCTGATCCTGACTCCTCCGTTTAGGCAACTCCTAACGGAGCCAAGGGGGGTAGTCCCTATGAAAGAGTTGTTAAGGCTCTTACTTTTATTAGTTATGAATGAATTGTTTTTGTTAGGAGTTTTGATAAATCAATACTGAAACAAGCTACTTGCAAGTAAAATTAATATAACAACAGCATGAAAATAGATATGGCAATTATGACATAAATTACCTGAAAGCAAAATATGAAACTGAAGATAGTGCCAATGTCGAATGGAGTCTAATGCTGTCGAAAGTTGTAAATGTATTGCAAGTGGAGTCTTAATCATTTTAAAGTTATTAAATATGAATTAAGTTATGGGGAAGGGGATTCTCGATATACTATGGTGTACTGAGAATATGTTTGGATTCTGAGAAGAGTGGCTCTGCATGGGAAAATGTGCACTAGATGGAGTCATGGGGGGATGTTCAACACTACACCAATAAGCATGTAACCTAACGGGACCCCACAGTCGCTTTCTAGATATTCCTGCTTTCCCTGAAGAATTTGCCCACTATTTCTTAGGCTCATTACGCTGGATTTCCGTAATGTTTTGGGGAAGTTGCTTTTATTGATGTGAGTTTGCTTAGTTAGATGTGAGAAATCAATTAGTGCACATTCCTGCTTTTGATTATCCCAAAGCTTATGGCGAACCTTCGATGGGAAAAAGCATACACTGGAATGGCAAATTATTTATTCCAAATTGATATTGTAAAATGAAAAATCGGTGAGAATAATTACTACGGCAAGGAATATCTTTTCCCCAAACGAGCAAGCTCCTTTGGGTAATTCGGTAGATCAATGTCGGGTTAGTGTTTGTTACTTTATCCAAAATGAAAGGAAGAAAACTAAAACTAACTTAGCACATAATACAGCCTGTGAAGGCGGATTGTGTCCATGTGTTGTAAAAATAAAACGTTAGAAAAAGGAAAGGAGTACTAGAACCAGAAGAAGGGAAGAGGAAAAAGAAAAGAAGAGCTTTGAAAAGACATAGGTGAAAGATCAAGTTCTATTCCGAAACAAAAGAAGAAGAAGGATCCTTCACACACTCTATGCTACAATTGCAGAAAGTATGGCCACTATGCGAAACAATGTACCTCAAAGAAGGCAAGCAGCATGCCTCTACTACTGATGCCGATGAAGAGACTTCACCAAAGAAGTCAAGGAATAAAAAGAGTATTCCCTTTAGTTGCACCAATGATTGCATTATATCTAGATGAGGAGAATGTCATTGGTGATGTATGAAGATCCAGGTTGCAGTGAGCTTCCATCAAGTAAGAAGATAAAGATCTAAGGACTCCAGTAATCCCTGCAAAGAGGCAGAGACCAAGAGGGAACCCACAAAACAACAAAAGATAAGTATTTGATAATTGATTATCAATTTCTCTTATAGATCGGATCTGAATGTTTTGAACATATTTTCATTATAGTTGTATGCAGATCTGTACTCCTAGAATCAGGAAGTATCTTATAGTATAGCATGATGAGCACATGATATAATTTTCTTCTATATCACTAAGATTGACAAGCAGTAAGCTCATGTAGTGCATGTTATGTATATGATTGGGTAAGCCTATAGTGTTGCACAACATTCCATGAGAAATATGGATGGATGTTGTGCTGAAGCATTGGCTAAGATGATTGCATAACTGATTTCTAGTATATGGATTTTACTGTCAAATGACTCAGTGTAGTAGGAACTCCGAACTCGTGGATATCTGTATGTTACATTCTGAGGTTTTTGTTGCTAGGCTGGTGAGCCGTTTTACTAGTCTTTTTTATCAGACTATCAAGATGATATGTATAGTGCACTCAGCACCTGAAGAATATGTTTTTCATTCTCTATGAATAAAAAATATGTTGTTTTCCAGGGAAAAAAAGTCAGTAATTTGGGACACCATGACCAGACTATGTAAACCCTCCCCTAAAGAAAGATTAATTTTTTTTATAAATTTTATTTTTAAAAAGTACTCAATTGTTTAAAATGACCAGACATTAACTATGGATAGAGAATAATACACGTGGAAGAAGAACTTCACAAGTTCAAGCCACAAAATTTGATCTCAATTTTTGTTTCCATTGAGTAGTTAAAGGGTTAGTAATGGTTAACCATAATAAGAACATGTGTATCCAGCCAAGGTAAAAATAGAAAGAAAAAGAAAAGGCTTGTTCTATTCAATATGAATCTTTTACAACTACAATACCCTCAAAAGTTAACACAATAAAGATTAGTAGGTAATGTCAGCGATGATAACCATACTTACACTTTGGTCCCATGCTTTACCAGTCTTTTCATTTGCAAACAATCTCATGTTCAACACCTTCCTACAACTGTTGCATCAAACCCACAACAACAACAACAACAAAAACAAAAACAAATTAGCTTCCTTAGAAATCAACCAAATATCTAGGACTAGGAGGTCATTAAGGGTCATGCAAATAATTGAGATATTAATATACAGTTCCCTCAAGTGCTCTTCCAGAGGGTTCTCAATGTTATGCTACAAGATAAATGAAACTCAAGGCTTTTGGAGGAAAAATGGAAGCAAAGTCATATGAAGAACAACATTAATTTTTCCAACCAAATTCCTGGTATATTATGTTGGTAATTGGTAAAAGAATTAGAATTTTTCCTTATAGATAAGCAAACAAAATAAAGGGAACACACTATAGAATACAGAAATCTAGAGGACAAATGTAAGGAAGAATTTTATGATTAAAGATTAATTAAAAAATCCATTCAGACATATGGTTATAAACTTATATGCAACTATAAATTGCAACTGGCTTTAAGATAGATACTGGTTTAAGTCCTCTACTTTGAAGTAAAAATATAGACTTTATGGGTTGAGTTATTCAACAGGTTTGGTATCTCAAACAAGCGATGTCCAATGGTGAAAATGCCTGAGAATGCTTTGTGCTCAAAGATTAGTACAATTTCAACCTTGATTGTAGTACTAGTTAGTAATTAGGGAGGTGTCTACATCAAGGAGAAAATTTCTTGAAAATATACCCCTTTTGTTATGGATACAATTCTGCAATGTTGGAGTATTATGGACTCTATGGCATATAATAAGTCAACTTTCCCACTCTGATCTCCATATCCATTGTGTATAGCTCAGTTCAAACTTCAAACATCAAAAATAATGATAATCAACCCAAAACAAACACCATAAGCCAACATTATGCTATCTAAATGCAAACGGTTGCCAAAATTCATTGAGTCCAACCTAAAGCAATATAACACAAAGTCAACATATGAAAGAAGCTAGCTCTATTTCACATCTAAATATTTTTGCATATAAAACGAAGATTTTGAATCATTTTATAATAGTTGTCATGTATCTTTCATGTTACTCTAATCTTTGTGAGTTTCCTTGTAAGGAAACACTTCAACTTGCAATTATTGAGACTTGCAATTATTGAGACTGGAATAGCTGCATCCAACTTATAGAGTTAGCTCTTGGGGTTACTCCAAAAGTGTTTTTCACCTTACTAGGAGAGCACTATATTTCTTAGCCCCTTGGCAATGATTCATGGACATATGCAAGGTTCAGCTTGGGTGGATGTTTGACCATGCTTAGAATGTTGGGCTCGTGCCCTTACCTAGGAGGTTGCTACCCTGATGAGCATGACGACTAACCCATTGGGTGCACACAATGGGAGAGTCAGTTGCTCAATTAAGGAATGTACCTAGAAGGAGGAGCAGTAAGCACACGGAGGAGGAAAGTACTTAGCCCTTGGAGCTTGGGACCATGTTAGGGTACATTTCAGCATGACACGGAGTATACCTTCTCTGATTTCCTTAATAAATTTATTGTTAGAATTTCTTATAAATTATAGCAGTATATCTTAATTGCAATTATCAATAGGATCACTAGAAGATAGACAAAGCACAGAACAATAACACAAGTATTTTTCACCTGGGAAACCCAATTGGGAAGAAACCCAGCAACCTTTGTTTAGAGATGATAATTCTGAGATCAGAGTACAATGAAGAGAGAAAAGAAAAATAAGGAAATGCCTTCCAAATATGAAACCCTGAAAATCAGTCTACTTCTGAGCTGCTGTGTAGTTGCTGTCTTTCCCAGAAAACTGTGAACTGCTGTGTAGCTGCTGCACTGCTGTTGTGTGCTGAAATGAGGAGGGGCGCCTTCTATTTATACTGTTTTGCCACCCAGAAAATAATTGGGGCCGACTTCACTTGGGGGTGCAAATAATTTTATATTTTATTCTTTTATTGCTGGCTTTTCTCCCCAAGGATTACATTGCTCTTTCTAGGGTTTAGATGAATAATTACAACAAGTTCAACTCCCGAAGGAGGACAATAAAAATAGCTTCTGAAGTTGCACAAACTCCAACATTTATTACAACTTACTGAGACGACCTGACTATTTTTTCTAAATGCAGGGAAGATCATATCATGCATATAAAGAAGGTTTTGATAGATGTCACTCCTTTGGGATCTCACTGAACGTCATAAAACTTGTCTTTTGGGTATTTGAAGGTAACCTGTTGGGGCATCCAGTGTCCAGAGATGGGGTGAAAATAGATCCAGCAAGAGTACAAGCTATAAAAAAGATCCCATTGCCCTGAAGTAGGAAAGTCATCCAGCCATTTTTCAAGCATAGAAATTTTCTAAGGAGATTCATTCCAAACTTTGCTGAAATTACTTATCCAAAAAATGCTCAATAAGGTGCAAGATATCACTTGGAACGAGGATGCCAAGGAAAAACTCAAAGACATGAAGCAAGCATTCTGCAAGACCCCAACCTTGGTAAGCCTGGATTACAATAAAGAGATCCAAATATTTTATTTTGTTGCTAATTTTCTTTGCCTATTGTTACCCATAATATTGCATATGGTTAACTCTTTCATCACAAGATATGATTTGCAGCATGGTACCCATGGAGTTTTCGATGGATTGGTTGTTTAAATATGACCTCAGCCTTGGGAACACCTTTGGACCCTCAAACTCCTCTGACCTACGCCCTTGGGAACATCCTTAAACTGTGCCTCATACCCATTTATTAGGACCTTCTTCGGGAACTTTAACTCCCTTTGACCTCCCTGAAACTCCTATGCCCTCATCCTTGGTGGGACCTTAACCTCATCCATACCAACTTGGTACGCTTGGGAAACTAATCAACTTCCTCCTTGGGACCAGACTTACACTCCTTTTGATCCTCTGCTACCTATTAGCTTATCCTTGGGACCTTCATCCTTACAGATTTAGCCCTATTACCTATCACCCCACCTTGCCTTAACCTTTCTGTTCGACATCCGCAGTCAATGAGCTTTCAATTCGCCATTGTCAGTACGCTTTCAGTCCATATTCTGTGAGCTTTCAGTTCGCTTTCTATAGTACACATGTTCTTTCTTGTTTTTTGAGATGTTGCTTCTATTTGAGTGGTTTTGGTGTTTTGAGGGATGTAACTCATTTTTCTCTAGGATGGATTGTCATGATCATGGCTCTTATATTGGTATTCTTCATGTTACATGCCTTTGACCGATGGATCACCCTCTTGGTAAATAGTTGATGATTATGGAGCATGTCTATCTCATCATGGTGTTGTATTAATATACTTGTTCATCATGGCTAGAGACTACTACACCTTGGTTCATATATGATAATTATAACCCCCCGAGGGGTTGGATATTGGTGATATGAGTTAGTGCCATATCTCCATATTATTCTGGGAGCACCCTAGTGATTGTGCATGACGGTGTTATGATATTGGTTTGTTACTAGAAGTGGGTGTTTCACATAGCCCCTTTTGTTGTAACTATAGTGGGGACATACTTGATGTATAACTATATAGCCCCTTTTGTTGTAACTATAGTGGGGACATACTTGATGTATAACTAGTAGTTAGCAACTTTATATGTTACTTTCGTATGGTTTTGGCAACAGACTAGTCCCTTGCTAGAGGTGCACATAGGTTGAGCTTAATGTTTTATTCTTATCTCACTACCATGGTGGCACTTTGTTAGGAGATACAACTTATTTTTACATGGTACAACACTTTAACGGAGCACGCCCTTTCATCAACACACATGTTCATGATGATTTAATCATTCAATGGATTTTTGGAGACAAACTATAGTTATTTTGTTGATGCGTGCTAGCTTATCAACAAATATATTTTGACAGAGTACTCGTATTGTTTCCAAATCAATGCCATAAGATGCAAAGTAGTTACAATAGAAAATCCAATAAGTATTGAAGGAGTTGACGATTTCAAAATTGTTTTTTAAAAACACACACTGCATTTTGACCACACATGCCACTTAGTGGGTGCATTTTGGCTAGATGAGCCATGCGTGCTATTGGGAGTTGGTTGTTGTTCAGTTGTGGAAGTTGTTACTTACTCCCTCATTTTATTATTGTTGAATTTTTCATGGAATTAGTTACATGAGAGCTTTATTATATATTTTTCCTTGGAGATGAAGATGATTATTTTATTGTTTCTCAAGTAAAATAGCAAAGAGAAAATGCAAATAAAGATTAACCTTATTGTATTCCTCTTCCAACAAGTCGATAGCAACCTTTCAATGGCCAAGCATAAGGAATGAAATTGCATTGCATAAGTACAAATTACGTTCCAATTGAGAACATGAAACAATATGGTTGTCACACATGAAGAGACAAAATCCCAAGATGACCTCCAAAGTCTTGAACTTTATTCCAAATGTGTTTTCTAACAAGAGAAGTATACAATAGTAGTGGTGTTATCACATCCATGTTAGTTGGAGCCACCATGATGCAGATCCAGTATCAAAGCATAGAGCCAGTCCTTACATGAGACATGAGACATGTACTACCAACAGTATGCTCCAGATGCCGAGATCACTCAATGCATACTCTAGACTTCGTTGTCACAGTTGTTCCCACATTGACCCCATGGAGATGAGGTTTGTTGGGTCTTGGTTCACTTTGGTTACCATCAGAGATCAGTATTGGTTCTTCCCTTGCCCATCAGTGTCAAAGATCATCATCCAGATTCAAGTAGCATAGTAGGTATATGGAAGAGAAAGTATATGATATGGCACATTTATGCTATGTTTTGTCTCCTTTATTTATCTTAGTAATCTGACTTGATGTTCGATGGTTAGCTATATCATCCATAGCCTCTTTGTATTGTCACAGGATGACCTTTTGAGTGGTCATGATGCCTTGATTACAAGGCTCCTCTGTATGCACATCGGTTCCTTCCCCTACCTCTACTATAGACTTGGTTATTTTGTCTTGTTGCTAGCCTTGGCATCACCTTTACAATATCTCCAACCATCTGACCCATTCATACTGGAGCCTTGCCTTGACTTGGACTAAGATATGTGATTTAGAGGACCTCCCACTTAGACCCCTACATATGAAGGACCCCATGTTATCTATGTCTCGGCTCTGGAGAGTGTGGGAGTGTAGCTTCAACCATGGATCTACTTCCTTGTCAGTTGCCCCTGATGTTGTAATGGCAGGTAGAGTTGTGCTTTCCACCAGGTGTCATCCCATTAGTCCTCAAAGCAATGTGTTACTGCCATCATTACATTAGATATATATATATATATATATATATATATGTATGTATGTATGTATGTATGTATCATGTTGTATCTAAAGAAAGTGAAATTCAAGCCAAAAAGGCTAGAGAAAGTTAAATCAAGCCAAAAAGGTAACGTGCAATTCAAGTGAATAAGGCCAAGCAGATGAGATAAGATAAGATAAGATAATTTTATCAATGTCCACTAATGACCACAAAGTAGGTCAACGGCACTGTCGGTTACAATGATAAGTTATGCATGTGGGAGGATCAAACGATCTCCCTTAAAGAGAAAGAAAATACAATATAAACAATGAAGTAAACAGAAGTAAAGATAATCAAGTCGATCTAGGCTAAAGCATGGGAGAGTTCCTGCTTGGCCACATGTGAATGAAATAAATGTAATGATTATATTTCATGGAGCCTAAGGGTTGGGACATGATATGGAGCAGGGACAGCTAATTCTAAGTGTCCCCTAGAACCTCACCACATTACAGTCACCTGTGAACTCATCATAAAGGTTCTAGAAAAAGATCCTCACGGAGCTTGAGGCAAGCTTGGATGTGAGCCGCAGAGCACTTTGTTAGAGTCTAGCGGTGGTTTCCTAAGCACTCTATCCCATTTGTGAGACACTCCCATTCCCTATTGTTCTCCAGCATGCTTATGTCACTGTGGCCCCTGCTTTCCCCTATTTGTCCAAAGGATCTCAACATCAAGGTACAAGTCTTCCCCTTACCTTTAGCCTTGTTTGATCATATCACCCATTGCTATCAAGATGACCAAGAATATAAGTGTGCATACGTTGGAGGCCTCATGAAAAGGTAACAAGCTTGCTCAAATTTAAGCCTAATTTCTTCTTGTGCTTTAATCGTTGGATCATTATAGCTTATTACTTAATGTTGTAGTTAGTTTACTAACATAAATATGGGAGCGTCATGGCATTCTCTTGTGCTTACAGGTCCTCACAACTCCATTTCTGCCATTATTTGACCTATTTGACTTGGTCAACTAGTTTGACCAAGCCAAAAATGGGGTCTCAGGAAGTTTGGATCCGAAAGNCTACATGGACCCCTTACATGATTACATGCTTTAGTTTGCCACAATGTGACCCGGTTGGTGAGATTTTTAATTATTATCAGTTGCCAAGGTCATAACTTAAATAGTTTAGCATGGATTGAGCCACTTTGAGCATATTTGATGGAATTGAGTGGTTCTTGTGGCCACCATTAATGTATTTGGGATCTACAAACTCATTGGCACAGTTAGTTCGGGAATCCGGGCAAGGGAAGTGGCCACTTTTGGCCAATTACAACTTCAACAAATTATACCAGCAAAAATTAAATTGGTCAAATAACCATAGACTTAGCAACTTTATTAAAATGGAGCAATGTGGGGCAATGTGACTTGAGAGGTATTATGTGGCTCTATGATATGATATTTGAGCCTTGGTTTGATCTTTTGATGAGGAATTGGGGGCCACACTTCATGCCTCTTCTTAAAGGGGGCACACTTGCTCCATGGGGGCGCAACTGTTGGGGCAGTATGTGGCCCACCACTTGATTTATCATTCATCCTTGTAGGGGGCGCCTTAGGGAGACTATAGCCCCTAGGCAACCGCCATTTCACCTCTATGTTTATCACTTATACCTTGCATGTATTAGAGGGGGGCGCACCCATGGATGGGGACCCAGCCATTTCTCTTGATGTACTTCTCTGGATTATTCATGGCCATTGGATTAGATTGAGAAGATTCAATCTCATCCCTCCATCGCTTTAGGCTAGGGATTGTGTTGGCCATTTCTTTATTTAAGAAAAGTTTGGCTCTATGTAATGGACTTTTGGCTCTAGATTGAATACAAGAGAGGTTTCTGATTTTGCCTCTACCTATCTATCATTTGTGAATGCTTAGATTGATAATGATTTGCACCTTAACTCTGCTCTAGTGTTTATTCTCCGTGATTGGCATGATTTCATAGTGATTTTGCAGGGACAAACAAGTCAATTTCAGCAGGGCGACTTGGGCAGAAAACGCCCTTCCTCTCTTAGGTTCTACTTGGAAAAAGAGGGAGTGATCTAGTGTTATTTTGTTTATCATTCTCACTAGAAACTTCTAAATTTGCCTTGAATGCAAAGTTTATGTGTTTCTTGCTTACATTATTTCCGTAAAGTTTTTCTCATTTGGTTTTTGTTGGCAAGGGCACGCTGGGCATTTGAAGAGATCGATTTCATTTATGGAGAAGAGCACTACTTGTTGATTAAATTGTCATTGATGCCAACAGTTGTGTCCTAGTGCCCCTCGAGGAGCCCTTAAGGGTTAGTAGTTGGTATGTCGTTGTCAGTATCAAAGGAGACCTTTTGACCTTGTCCAAGCCCAAGTCTGAAGCCCTTGAAATCCTTGGGACAATAGCAAAATCCCTGTCTACCCATTGATGTGGTTAAGAGTCCTTAAGTTGTATCTTGGTCCCTAAGCCCACAAACTAGGTCTTGGAGCCCTTATTGTATCTACCTTGTTGACAAGGATACCCCTTGAGCCCTTAACATGATATTTACCTTGATCAATCCTTAAAACCCTCATGTGGTGGTCCTTGAACCAATTTAATGACCTTGTCACTCAAAGAAAGTCTTAAACCCACACATATGGTAACCTATACCTTGAAAGTGGCTCTAAAACCCCTTACAAAGCCTAGGGTAAAGTCCTAACTAGCCCCCACAAAATTAAGAAATTATAAATGACCCATACTGTGGTCATTTATGGTAATGATTCCCTTGAAGACTTGGCACCTACACACATGGTGGTATGATGGCACTTGGACACACTTGGTTACTTGTTGATGTTGATGATGGGCTTGAAGTCCATGGAAAATATCTTGATTCATCTTGATTCAAAATCATATGATAGCCTTAAAAGAGTCTTTGAAACTCTTGCATATGGTGCCTATGGGTCTTAATCCCACACACTCGTTGATGGAGTCCACTTACTAGGTAAGGAAATCATAAAGAAACCCTTGGACATGATCACCTTTTATATGGTTGCTTGTGGCTTGGACCTTGGTACATACACACTGGGTGGCATAATGGACCTTGACCCTTGTAGGTCTTAGTGCCCTTGTCAACCATGTGGAACCTTACTAAGAGCTATGGCAGTGATGATGTCACAAAGAAAAATCCTCTTTTTAAAGGTGAAGTGAAGCTTGATCAATTTATTATGAACTAACCAAACATCAAATATGAAACAAGAGATATCGATCTGCTAAAAGAAAATTTCAATCAAGGCTAAAACCAAGTGCAAAGTCGGCTCCTTAATATACTCCAAAAAGATTTTTATAAATAAAAATTCAATTAAGGTAGGTCAGCCTCATAAAATTGGGGTTCAATTTTATATAAATAAAGCATAATGCCTTCATTTGGAACATGAGGAATTCGGTGGTGCAATGTGGAGATCTGAGATTTCGGGGGTGTCTGAGGTAGACGCAGCAGCCTGTTAGTACACGATCTTTTACATTTCTTTTATCTCTGATTTTCTGTGTGGTACAATTCGGTGAAGCAGCTCTGGGATTTTTTTGAGTTCTAGAAGGCACTGAGGCAGCACTAGTCAGGAAAGGAAGTAAATTCGGGTGTACCTTCTGTGAAACTCGGGTGGCCCAGAAGAAAATTGCAGGCAGCCTGTTTTTATGCCCTTTTGTCACTGAGTTTCGATACAATGCAGAACTATGATCTTGGGGTAAACTTCGAAGCCTTAGCAGCCATAGTCACAAAATTTGTATACACAGTGCTCCATGATAACCACAGTCATAAGTTATAACTACAAAGGTCTACGTCAGCATAGGTTATCTTCTATCTCAAATGAAGGTATGAATACACAGAAATATAGTGTTAGAGTGAAGCATGAATACACAGTGAAATAATGATAGAATGAAGTATGAATGTACATTGATGACATGTACAGTGACTGTGTATATATACAGTTTGTGATAGAAAAATTTGCATAGTGAGATGAAGTGACAGTGATATAGCAGTACTACTTAAAGTACAGAGACTGTGTTTTGATGTAAAGTAGTATGCTCAGTGATATGATCAGAAGATTTAGACATGTTCAGAAAGATGCTCAGTAATGCTCAGTAATGTTCACACAGTGATATCCTCAGTACACAAATAATTTTAATGCACAGTGACTCGACGATTATACAAGGTCATATTCAGAGACTTTCTCAATACACAGTAAGATGATGACATATGATGAAACAAAGCAGTGAATTTGTTGACAGGTCCACATATTCAGCGACTTCAATTTCATTATTCTTTAGGTCGGTAGGGTGGTGTTAGGGCTCACAAGTTTGTGAGTTGAGCTGTTGCAGCAGCTCATCAGTTGCAGCAGATGAAGCCTAGGGGGTTGTAGACCCTTCCAGTGGTAGCTGGAAAAGTTGTATTAAATTTATTACCCTAGAGTTGTTGTTGGGTCAAATTTTATCATAAAAGGCTTCCGTGGTGTTCCCCTCAAGACTTGAGTTTCCACGTAAAAATCTTGTGTACTGTGCATCTTGTTATTTTTCATGAATATTGATGATATGCTGCTATGATTGGTGATTAGCAACTTGCTCTTGATTAAAGTTAAAATTTTAAATTGTGCAAATACCGATTCACCCCCCTCTCAGTATTTTAACAATCTTCCCCTTTATCATTGATGACAACATGTAATATCCCAACTGATATTCTATTGTTCTTTGCTACTATGTTTGTTTGTTCATACACTCAAGATGTGCTAAAAAGCTAAATAAAATGTGCATGCAAAAGTGTCGTGCCAAATGGCCCTAAAAATAGCTAATCTAGAGAGATAATAGGGAAAAGACTTCTAGTAAGAAGATATACACATACCACTGATAATCAAGCTGATAGTCCTCCAATAGATAAGATGCATGCAGTGTTTGTCAGATGGTGTAAGATAATAGTGCTCCTCTTCCTGAATTTGATGCCCAGCTGCAAGAGTGCCCTCTTTTTTATGAGGTTGACGTTTTTGAAGGACGAGTTGTCTGTTGATGCTGAGACTTTGTGGGGATGATGGTCTAGGCCTTCCGAAAAGATGGGAAGGCACATGAAGAGATTTTTGCCTCCTCTAGGGCACCTAGCGAATTGTTTTGCTCTGGAGGATGACGTCACCCTTCCTCCATGAATGCGCTGCTGGTTGCCCCGAATATGCAAGCAATGAACTGATAGTCACCCAGTACGGTGTTATGAGTCTGCCGAAAAGGATAATGATGACATGCGGAGGAAAGGCTAAGATTCTAGGTCCCGGCGAATTCTTCTGAGGATTTCCAGATGTTCCCCCAGCGGCAAAACGTGAACCTGCAAATAAATCTCCTTTGCGTGTTGGATCACTGAAGATGAATGGATATGATGAATACTGATGATAGACCCAGATGATCTACCCTAAAGTGATTAGGGCAAATAGATTTCACTACCGAAACCCCTTGTTAGCTGAAGACCTTTGTCACCAACCCCAACTATTATTGCCACACTTGTTGTTGTTGCTCTAAAAACCAAACTCAACAATAATAATCATAGATGCAGGTGGTTTAGTCTTCTAAGTAGAAGAGGACATTACAGTCCTCCCCACTTGAAATTGCTTGTCCTCAAGCAATTGCAAACTAGGATGCTACAATACCTGTTCTCCCTCCCATGTGGCATCTTCCATAGGGAATTCTTTCCATTTTACCAAGTATTCTCGAATTACCCTGTTTCTGAGTTTCTTTTCTTGAACCTGTAGAATTCTTTCTGGAATCAGCACCAGAAGCCCTTCATCATCTAAGGGGGGGTAATTCGTTGGATGGAGCAATGTCTTGCCCTAATGTTTTCTTGAGATTCGATACATGAAATACATTGTGAATTTTTCTTTCCTCTGGAAGTTCTAGTTCATAAGCCACCTCTCCAACCTTCCTAACTACTTTGTAAGGACCACAGAAGTGGGGTTTTAGCTTTTCCGCCCCTTTTTTCTTGAGTAAAGATTGCCTATAAGGTTGTAGCAATAAATATACCAAGGCTCCTACCTCAAAACTACGCTCAACTCTATGTTGGTCCGCATATAGCTTCTGTTGGTTCCAAGCTGCCTGTAGGTTTTCTTTTAGAACTTTAAGAATATCTTGACTGTCATGTACCCAATCTTTTGCCTTAGGTGCTCTACTGTCCCCGAAGACTAAATCTACAAAGTTCAGTGCTTCATAGCCGTATAAAGCTTTGAACGAAGTCATCTTAATAGACATATGGTTAGTATTATAGCACTACTCCCCTAGGTGTATCCATTTAATCCATGTCCTTTGTTGCCCTGCTACATAATTTCTCAAATATCCCTCAATCCATTTGTTGACTATCTTTATCTGCCCATCGCTCTAAGGATGATAACTTGTGCTAGTAGCTAGTTCTGCCCCCACTAATCTGAACAGTTCCTGCCACAAAGCACTGGTGAATTTACTGTCACGATCACTAACAATGGGTTTTGGTAGTCCATGGAGTCTGAAAACTTCTCTAAAAAACAAGTTCGCTACCTGTGATGCTGAATAGTCGGAAGAAATAGCAAAGAAGTGGGTGAATTTTGTCAATCGATCTACTACCACGTATAAGCAATCTCGTCCCTGTACCTTGGGTAAACCTGTAATGAAGTCCATCGAGATGCTTTCCCATTTCTGCTCCGATATTGGTAATGGTTGAAGTAACCCTACTGGATGAGTGTGTTCGATTTTATTTTGTTGGCACATACTGCATTCCTGAACATGTTGTATTACATCCTCCTTGAGGCCTTTCCATGAGAACCTCTCTCTAATCTGTCTGTAAGTTTTTAAGAACCCCTATTGCCCTAATAATGGAGAATCATGCGATGCCTGTATAATCTTTATCTTTAAAGCTGACTCTGGAATGAGGTATATCATATTCTTATAGTAGATGATGTCGTCAATTACCCTGTACCTATCATCCTGTATTTGTCCGTCTAACAATTCACAAGCAAATTTATTTTTGGAATATTCTACTAAGAGAAGAGATCTCCAATTGGTAGATATACTCATGAGTGATAATGAGGCAGGTCGCCTTGATAAAGCATTAGCTACAACATTGTTCTTTCCCTTGACATATTCTATTTCAAAGTCGTATGCCTGTACCTTGCTGACCCATTTTTGTTGACACTCATTCAACTCTTTCTGCTCCAAGAAGTATTTGAGGTTGTTGTGATCCGTCTTAATTTTAAACCTGCTTCCCACCAAATACTATCTGAATTTTGTCAAGGCATGTAAGATTGCTAACATTTCCTTATCATATATAGAGTAGTGGCGTTCATAATCTTTAAGTTTCTGGCTTTCAAAAGCAATCGGGTGATGGTTCTGCAACAACACCGCCCCTAGTCCCTCTCTTGAAGCATCACACTCAACTATGAATGGCTGTGAGAAATCTGGTAGTGGCAAAATTGGACAAGAACTCATGACTGTTTTCATTTTTCCAAAGGTCTATTGTGCCACTTCTGTCCAGATGAATGCCCCTTTCTTAGTAAGATCAGTGAGTGGTGCGGCAAATTGAGAAAATCCCTTTGCGTATCTCCTGTAATACGTACAAAAGCCTAAAAATCCTTTTAAGTCTATTACATTTTTTGGTATAGGCCAATCCAAGATAGCTCTAATCTTTTCCATTTGAACTTGCACTCCATCTGCGCTTATTATATGCCCTAGATACAACATCTCCTACATACCAAAACTCACATTTAGACATTTTTGCATAAAGAGACTGTTCTTCCAGAATTCCTAGTACCTCATCCAAGTGTCTCAAATGCTCCTCCGAGGTTTTATTGTAAATCAAAATGTCATCAAAGAGCACAAGTAAATTTTCTGCAACCGAGCCTTGAAGGTGTGGTTCATGCACGATTGGAAAGTTGTCGGGGCGTTGGTGAGTCCAAAAGGCATGACTAAGAACTCAAAATGACCATAGTGGCAACGGAAGCCTGTTTTCGAAATATCTTGATCCCTTACTCAGATATGATGGTACCCTGATCGAAGATCAATTTTTGAAAAGTATTTTGCCCCCTGTAACTCATCCATTCATTCATCAATCTTGGGGATGGGATACCTATTTTTTATGGTTTTCTTGTTGAGGGCTCTGTAATCAATACACATCCGTAATGTGCCATGTTTTGTTTTTAACAAAACCACTGACGATGCAAATGGACTAGAACTCGAGCGGGATGTAACCTAGTTCCAATAACTCCTTGATCGTTTTCTCGATCTCAACTTCGTAGCTATTGGGATGTCTATACGGAGTGGTGATGACTGCCTGTGTCCCCTCCTCTAACTCAATAATGTGCTCGAACCCTCTGTCTGGCGGCCAACCTGCTAGAAGATCTCTGAATACCTTCTCATGTTTCTATAATAATGCATGTATATCGTTGGATGTTGGGTGTCATTATCTGGAGGTTTTCTAAAAGTAACAAAGCATTCAACTGGCCATTGTATGTCTACATGTCTGAGTACGGCCTCCATTCTTTGTGATGATACTAGTTTGGGGGGGTAAGTGTTCATGCCCCACAAGACTACATGTTTTCCATCCTGTCCCTGGAATTCCATTTCCATTGCCCTGTAATCTGTAGTATATTTCCCTATTGAGTAAAGCCATTGAACCCCTAATACTACATTTGTATCAACTACATTCACCACATACAAGGAGTCATATTGTAGTTCCCTAGTGCGACATTTAGTTTGGCAATCCAATGGTTGCATTCCATTCTATTATTACCTGTTACCACTACGATGAATCCTTCAAATTTCTCTGTCTAAATACCCTACTTAGGCACCCATGTTGTGTCAATGAAGTTGTGGGTTGCCCCCCCCCCATTAATTAACACACCTACCCTGTGGCCCTGTACTACTCCCCTGACCCTGAGAGTATGAAACCTGGGTACTCCAAATAATGTAGCAATGACTCCCCTGGTGATTCTCTCTTAAGTGACTCCTCCTCTACTGCCATCAATTCCTCAGTTGTTTCCTGTTCGGATTCATCCCCTTCACTGTCTGAGTAGACCTCTATATAGTGGGCCTTTGCTTTTCCTGCACAATTGTGACCTAGAACCCATGGTTCCTGACAAGTGAAACACAATTTTTTCCTTCTCAGATCCTTCCTAGTGTCGTCGTCCAACCAAGTTTTCTTTGGCCATTACTATTGAAAAGGTTTCTTGTCCTTGTCTTTTATTGGGAAGTTTGTTTTAGTCGAGAACCTATTCTTAGGGACTGAGTCTTGTAGATCTCGGGTTCTGTTGATCGCATCCTGTAGAGTGGATGGCTTGTAGGCTTTCACCCACCCACGTAAAGGTTCTTTCAAAGCCTATGTAAATAACATAATCAGCCTGCTCTTGGACACATCTATTACCATAACGGCTACTCTCTAAAACTCTAAGATGAAGGCCTCGGCACTGCCCATCTATTTGAGTTGTGCTAACTCTCTAAAGTGCATCTCTGAGTCCCTTTTGTCAAACCGCTCCATGAGCCTCTGTGTGAAATCACTGTAAAAACTGATGGTGTTGTGACCCAGCGTCACTAACTCATGAGCCTCTCCGTCCAGATGTAAGGTAGCCAATTTAATGGCATCTGTCTCTCTCATAGGGTTGAGTTGGAAGTAAGTATCCAACTTCTGAATCCATATTCTCGTTGAACACCCGCAAGTCCCTTCAAAATTAGGGATGGTCAACCTACCCACAGTTTTCTGCAATTCATACTTTTGGGTAAACCCTCTGTTAAAATTCCTTGGTCGATCCCTGCTTTTCATATTGCAGAAGTCTGAAAATGACATGGTTGAATGGAACTCATCTCCCAAATCCATGTATTCCTGTAAATAAGCCCCAAATGGTTCACTAGGTTCTGTCGGCATGACTAGTCCTACCACTGCATTCTCCAGAAAGTGAGGCATAGTAGGTCTGGATGGTTTGTTGTATATGTGTGGAGTGTTTTGCAAATTTGTATATTAGTGTATGCATGTTTCCCGCTACTACTGGTAGATCCTCTGTCCACTGGTGAAAATGGTATACTACTATGACCCGGTTCTGGCTTAAGAGCCAACCTGTTTATGGCATGCAATACTTCCTTCTGCCCTTTAGCTAGATCATTCAATGCACTCACCAAGTTACTAAATTCCAACCTGTCTTCCTCTTCTCATGTTCCCTTTCCTCTGTCAAAGTGTATACCTGTTGGGTCCATGTCTGAATTGGTGTCCTCTGACTGAATATCTTCAAAATCCTACTCCTCGGTGTATCTACTCTTCCTCCTTTTATAAGTTACAAAAGTATCTTCTTTCGGATTCATTTACTTTTCATGTTCAAGCCCACAGCTAGCAAGGAACATGCTCTAATACCACTGTAATATCCCAACTGATATTCTATTGTACTTTGCTACTATGTTTGTTTGTTCATACACTCAAGATGTGCTAGAAAGCTGAATAAAATGTGCATGTAAAAGTGTCATGCCAAATGGCCCTTAAAAATAGATAATCTGGAGAGATAATAGGGCAAAGACTTCTAGTAAGAAGATATACACATACCACTGATAATCAAGCTGATAGTCCTCCAATAGATAAGATCCATGCGGTGTTTGTAAGATGGTGTAAGTCTGTAAGATAATAGTGCTCCTCTTCCTGAATTTGACACCCAGTTGCAAGAGTGCCCTCTTTCTGATAAGGTTGACATTTTTGAAAGAAGAGTTTCTTGTTGATGCTAAGACTTTGTGGGGATGATGGTCCAGGCCTTCCGGAAAGATGGGAAGGCACATGAAGAGATTTTGCGTTGTCTAGGGAACCTAGCGAATTGTTTGCTCTGGAGGATGACATCTCCCTTCCTCCACGAATACGTTGTTGGTTGCCCCTAATATGCCAGCGATGAACTAGTAGTCACCCAGTACGGTGTGATGAGTTTGCCGAAAAGGATAATGATGACATGCGGAGGAAAGGTTGAGATTCTGGGTCCCAGCAAATTCTTCCAAGGATTTCTAACTGTTCCCCCAGCTGCAAAACGTAAACCTACAAACAAATTTCCTCTACGTGTTGGATCATTGAAGATGAATGAATATGATGAATATTGATGATAGACTTGAATGATCTACCCTGAAGTGATTAGGGCAAATAGATTTCACTGTCGAAACCCCTTGTTAGTTGAAGACATTCGTCTCCAACCCCAACTGTTACTGCTGCTCTAAAATCCAAAGTCAACAACAATAATCATAGATGCCCCCTTTGGTTTAATAACCCTTCTTATATAGCTTAGCATGTACTTTTAGGATTTACATGCCACTTTTAGGGTTTGTGTGTCACTTTTTGCATGCATGCAATTCTAATTTCATGTTGAATTTAAGCCTAAAGAAATAAGGCTTTCTTTATCATACTGATGACTTAATATTGACTGAATACTCTGTTCTGCTCTAAGTATCAAACGTCCTCGGTCAATTCCATTTTCAGGTAGTACCCGCTCAAACCTATGGGAATTAAATAGGTTAGCGGGTGTTTTGGTGCTTAGGTAGAAGAGGACATTACACAACACCAAAGCTCCCCCTTAGAACAAGCTTCCCTTGTTCACAACACCAAAGTTGTCACATCCAAGTCAATCTTGGGCTGTTAGGCTACTTATCAAATCACATGATATCATAATCAAATCAGGTTGATTAATATTGTCTTCAAAGTTCAAACTGTTGAACTTCTTCAAGTATGCTCCTCTAGCTGTTTTAAACATCCCAAATTACCCCTTTCAATCTGGTTCAAGGTGTCAAAGCTTCTTTTCATGCCAAGTGATAGCAGAGTCTGTTGATTAGTCACTCATTGTCTGCCATCTTACCATTTCTCAAATCTGCAAGGGGATACCTTGAAAAGATCCTTCAAGCAGCCACAAACTTATCTTTGAAAAAGGTGTGCCAAATCATTATTATAAACAGTCTTTGGGACTTTACCAAATCAGCCTTTAACCAATCCTTGAGACATGCCAAAAGTGTCCTCATATGAGCCCTAAACAGTTATTAACCAAGTAATTTAAAGAGCTCAAATCGGCCTTCAAAAGTGTAATTACAAGACTATTGTCTTTAGGCCAAAGGAAACATCAATTCTTCGTTGTTTATGGCACATTCTACTGCTGCAGACACTTTTTGTAACGCTTGTGGGCATTTTTCCAAAACCTGCATATATTTTTCTTCTCATATGCAGGCATTTTGTGAACTATGCAGGCATACTTTTAGGCCCGGTGGACATTTTTCCCATATGTCTGTGGGCATCTTTCAACAAGTTGTCTTTGTCATCAATGCTTCTTTGGCTCGTTATAACCTTTCTCTTTCACATTAGTTTGAAGCCTTGAATCTGTGTCCATCATTAGTTCCTCTTCCAAAGTCATCAAGTGGAACAAGTGTCATCAAAAATTAGTTTCCATGGTTGCTTTAACTTCAATTATCCACAGTAGCTTTCATCTATTGTTGTTTTACAATCTGACCTCAACCTTAAATCCTCAACTTCTTGCAATCAACACCTGGCTTGTGAATATCAATTTTCTTGTATTTAGTTTGGAAATTCTTCAAGGCTTTTCTACAAATAAACTCTTCAACTCAATTTCCCATTTACTAACCATCTCAGCTTAGTTAGTTCAACCCTTAATGTTGCTCTTAATCTTCTTCCTCATTGGATGCTTTAATAAATGTATCTAGTAAATTCATAAAAGGTAAGCATGCATCAATAATAATCATAATGTTGCTTTACTTGATTTGTTTTTTCTTTGCTGACCATGCCAACTGTAGCTACGATCCTTGGACCTGTCTCTTTGCTTGGAGTAGCCATCATTATCCTTTGAGTTCATCCTCCAGCTTCATGAACCCAAGGTGTGCTAAGGTGTTTGAGAGGCCTTAAGCTTGGCCTGCCAAATGGCAACCATCTTTTGTGCAATGATCAACTTCATTCACATTCGACAAAACATTCTTTTTCATCCATACCTAAGAGTGTCCTTGACCTTGAGTAAATGTTTTATGGGCTTCACTTCTTCCTGCTTTATTCATTTTCCAAGATTCATAAGTTTTCCTTGCTGATGTATATGAGGGGCTCTTCATAGGTTGTTTTCGTGGACTTGCACATTCTTGGGCTTTATGACCAAAGCCACTACAGTTGTAGCATCTAATGGTGTGGCAATTAGCAGAAATATGGCCACCACAGTTGCATGTCCAACATCTGACCGTTTTATTTGGAGGCCCAACACTTCTTGTATAAGATCTGCAATCCAATGCCTTATGACCAAATTTAGTACAAGAAAAGCCATAACCATTGAAACCATCTTCATACCTGGGACCTTGGTTCCATCTTGGAGTTGTTTCCCTTCAAAATTTGCTTTGAGGAGTAGGACTAACCCCTTGATGTCTTTCTGATCTTCTGAGGTCTTCTTTGTGTTATGCAAGTGGAGCCTTGCTTTTTGTTTTGGACATCGATGGACCTGCTTCAAGAGTCTTGGGGGACCAAGTGCCAACTTCAGATTTTTCTCCTTCCTTCTTGTGGACAAGACCAGATGTGTCAAATGGAGATCTTTGACTCTCCAAGATCTCATCCAAGATAGTTGAACTTTTTTTGAACTTGTCAAAGGCATCTGTCTGCAAATTCCTTTTTCTAAGGTCAACTATCTCCATCTCCAGCTTTTGGCAAGTGTTCTCCTTTTCATCCAACTGGTGTCTCAAGACTTCCTCCATCCTCTTGGCTTCTTCCAGCTGAGTCTTTAGTTCAACATTAGCCTTCCTTGTTTCTTCAAGTTCTTCTAAATCTTCACCGGGCTCTTCTTGTTCTTTTACTTGATTGATCAATTCAATCTTTAGTCTTTCAACTTCACCTTTCTTGTCTTTCGATTGATCCTGCAATAACTCATCCTTGTGCTTAAGTTTTACAAGCAGTTCTGTCAGTATCATGGCCTTTTGTTGATATTTATTCAAAGAATCCAAGGTTATCATTTTAAACCTCATGAAGTCACTCTTATTTAGATTGATTGTGTTCATGAACCAATTGGCTTTGAGATCAATATTCAAAAGGGTGTGAGTTATTTCTTTTGTAGCCTTTGACACATCTTCATCATCTTCTACAAGAACATTTTCAATTTCATCACATATACGACTATTATGATCAATAGAATCCATATCTTTACTAGAGTCCAATTCTTTCTTTTCTTCCTACTTAACATCTTCAGGGGGCTTTTAGACATACTATCTTAGCCTCAAGATTTTCCTTTTCTTTCATATTTGCCATAAGTTGTTCAGTAATAGAGTCTTCAATTCTTTTGGCTTCTTCCAACTTAACCTTCAAATCAACGATGACTTGCTCAAACCCTTGTACCTCTTCCTTAAGTACCATGTTCTCCTTCCTGCCTTTCTTTAGGTCCTTCAAGGCACTTATGAGTCCTGCTTCAAGATCTACCTCCCCTTCAGATTCAGATTCTTCATCACTAGTAGGAACTTCATTTGAATCTATTGCCATGAAAAGTACCTTTTTCGGTTCATTGTCACTATCACTACTACTATTATCCTTGGAGTCCTCACTGGAAGAATTGTTGTTCCTCTTTGAGTAGAGACTTTTCTTCTTTGCGAACTTACCCCTTTTCTTATCCTTGTAATTCTTGTACTTCTTATATTGTTTAGAGTTGCCATCTTTATCACTGTCTGAGTTCTTTGCATAAGGGAATTTAGAAGCAAAATGACCTATTTTTACACATGAGAAACACTTGAGAGGTAACTTACCTTCGTATTTACCAGTACCTCTCTTCAGCTTCCTTACAAAGTTTGTTATTTCTTCATCATCTAAATCATCACTTGTTGGCTTACTCTTTGTTGATTTGTTCTTCCCAGCTTGCTTGGAGGAGACTTTAAATGTTGCTTCCCTTCTAGATGTATCCTCGTCTTCAATTCTCATTTCATAGGCTACGAGAGTCCCATGCAACTGATCTACTGTCATAGTGTTCAAATCTGTTCTTTCTTCTAGGGCAGAGATCTTAGGATTGAACCTCTTGGGAAAAGTTCTTAGGATCTTTCGAACAACTACTGATTCATTGATTTCAAAAAAAAGAAATGGAATACAGAGATCATGCTGAAGTGATTGCTCGCCCTTTCATATCATCTCTCCCCCTGTCAATCAGCACTCTTATTTTGGATGCATTTTTCTCTGTCATATCATAGCGGTCACAATATACCGGTTGTCACTGTGATATTAACCTTTAAATTCTACAACTAACTCAGGCTATTATTACCAAGTTGTTATTAACTTGGGCAGAAAACACCCTTCCTCTCTTGGGTTCTACTTGGCAAAAGAGGGTGTGATTTAGTGTTATATTGTTTATCATTCTCACTAGAAACTTCTAAATTTGTCTTGCATGCAAAGTTTATGTGTTTCTTGCTTACATTAATTCCGTAAAGTTTTTTTCATTTAGTTTTTGTTGGTAGGGGCACGCTGGGCATTTGAAGAGATCGATTTCATTTGTGGAGAAGAGCACTACTCCACGAAGCAACCAAGGTCATCACTTATTTATCGGGCAATCCTTGATTTATCAGGTACGCTATCATTTTCTTCTCATTATTCTCTCTTTCCATTTCTCAACTAAAATTTACAAAAACAAATTAAAACCCTCATTTTGCACATCTTAAAATTTAACCGTTAAATCCTTTATATAATTAAAACCCAAGTTAGTTTTGGTGTCTACACCCTAGGTGTGAAATTTGAATAGATTTCGACTCCATTTACCCTTGCCTGGCATTGGCCTCACCTAGAGGGAAATCGCCCTCCCTGGGCATTTCCACACTTAGTTGGTTTTTTACTTGGGTATGCTTGTTTTGCATTCAAACTTGAACATCTTTCATCAAACATGCATTTTTATCGCTAGAATCGCATATTTCACCATCTCGTTACTGCATCAATTATTGTTCATTTTCTTACTCAATCACCTTACTCAGTTATCTCATTCAAGCATATATATCCATCCTATATCTCATTCCTTATTTGCCGCTATCGGGATACTATTACATTTAGCTAAGTATTTCAATTTATTAAGCCTTCTCAGCTAGCTCCTTACGGGACCACATCCCTTTAATTTATTACTTAATCTTGGAAGTGACTAGCAAGACCACTTCTGATTATCATTCATCATATGCTTGTATGCTTGTGTGTGTCTTGATTTGCATTAGTTAGCCTTCACCAACTAGTTAGGGTCTCCCCCTTGGCTTAGCTCTGGCTTAGCCGAAATCGAAAAGAATCTCTTCTGGTGTGACACTTGCACAAATTGCAAGGGTTGAGGCACTCTGAGGTCACTTGGTTTGGTTGGTCGTCCTCTACCCATCCTGGATAGGATCCCCCAAAGAGGTAGCCACAACTTTTGTGATAACAAGTGCTTCGATACAACATCCAACAACAAAGAGAGGGTTCTCACTTGCTTAAGTAGCCAAAGGCTAAAGGAATGAGCTCCTCCTTGTGTCCATCCTCATGCATCTAACCGTGCACCAACTCTAGAGCTAACTAGAGAACCATATGCCACCTCTAGAGTGAACTAGGACTTCAAATGCCACATCTTGAGTGAACTAGGAGAGTAAGACAACATTGCAATGAACTGGAGCTAAGTAGGTGTCCATGCGCCACCTCTATAGTGGACTAGGGGACAAAAGGAGTGAACTGGAGCAAACTCCACTCACATGCAATACCTCTTCAATTGACTAAGAAAGAAGAGAGTGCGCCCCCTCCAAAAGGAATATCCATTTTCACCAAACTCCTAAAATCTAGGAATTGTTCTCTAAGGTGCATAAATCATGCAATTTTGTCCCATAAAGGTGCACTAGGATTCATGAAGGGGAATAAATGGTTTTATAAAGTGTTTGACACACCCTTTAATCAAATAATACAACTTTATGACATTTTAGTATTTTACCCTCCCCCCCAACGAACTTCAATTGACATCTAAAATAAGAAAAACAAGTAATGCATGACAAAGACACTAAGGGATAAGAACACTAACCCATGGCAGATGTACTAAGGATGCTCATGGCTTTGGACGCATGATTGAGTGAAAAAACTTCGACAATTATAGATCACAAGGATCTATATTTATCTAAGTAAAAACAAACACTCCATAGCACCTTTCAATATAAGTGTCATAATTAGATTTAGCCCTTTTCCACATGTAATATATATGTCATGTCATTTTACAATTATCATCTTTTGACCATGAGCAAAAGAGATACAAGAGAAGAAGAAGAAGAAGAATGCTTGAGATAAGCCTTGGAACTGCAATCCCTTGGTTCTTTGTCATCTTCTATCCTTGTAATCATCTTTATGCAAATTGGGTGGAAACACCAAGTTGTTATCTTCAAGAAGAAGAAAAATACTATTTGATCTAACCATCTCTCCAAAGCTTTTGCGTCTATCATGCCTTCAAACAAAGGGATATCAAAATCAACTTGTCCTTTGAAGGGTGATATTCCTCCAAAATGATTGCTTGTCAAATGTGCATCCATCATTGTTGGTAATAACTGGAGGATCTAGGGTAAATGATCCATTATGTCTCTATCACTTGAAGGATTACTGAAGAAACAATTGGATAGGATATCATAATCCATCATCTTTCTTTTCATCCACCATGTGAGGCCACTTGGGCATGCAAGGAAGACCTTTTGAAAGCTTGGTTATCCTGAAGCTCAACTTCCTATGCCTTAATCTCGTGGGGAACACGCATGCTCTGACACCACCGATATGGATCATAATGAGTACACAATGAAAGACAACACTAACACAAATAAAATGAAAACCAATTCTATTACTTATAGAATGGTGAAAAACATTGTACAAATACAATGGCTAGAATGGTAGTAATTATCTCTAAGAAGAGATGTGTCTAATATACATATTCGCCAAAAAAACCCATAACAAGAGGGTAAAACTAGATTTTAAAATAATGCCAAATAAACACTAGCAGGTAAAAACCCTAACCCTAACATGAAGTTAGGGCAGAGTGCGATGTTGAGCTATACAAAATGAAGGGGGCCTTGTCGGGATTGTAACTTTTCACTCTTTTTTTGTTTGTGTTCTTTAGCTTGTTGGAAAGAGAATCTGTAGTTGAGTCCTAATGCCCTTCGTGCAGCATCAGAATTGTGAAAAAAGCATGGGAAGCCCCCGAAAATGAATCAACTAGCTACAAAACAGTCTAACAAATTCTAAGTAAAACTAGCTGAAAATTACTAAGTAAGGCAAGCTAGGAAGCTTGTCTTCTTAGGATCTTTGCTTGCCTTCTTGAAAAGATTGGCAAGCAAATATCAAACATTATATGCCAAATATGAATCATACTACCCTTAGTTAGCCTTGGATTTTACCTGAAAAAGACTCTTGAATCATACTGCCCTTAGTTAGGCTTGGATTTTACCTAAAAAAAGACTTAGTTAAAAGGGTAAATCAACTCTAACTAGATCTAGACTTTGAGACTTTAACTGTAAACCACTTAGATCTAGCCAGCTACTCAGATCTACTTATATTATTGCCTGAAATTATAGATCTGAAATTAAAATCGAACCAGTAACCAAGAATAACAAACTTTAGAAGATGAGAAGGGTGAAGACAAACAACCGTTGAAATTGGGCAATGGGATCCTCAAAGTGGGGATCAGAGCAAGTAGTCCTTCTTAGAAATGTGTTTGAAGATATGAGGATGCCGACGTGCTCAACACACTCTCCAAACTAGATATCCTGCAATCTCACAACACTAGCACAACAAAGGATTAAAAGCACCTGGGGTAAACTACAATAGAAACTTCAAAAAACATGCATTTCTCATCAAATAAACATGGTTGTCTAATGTCTCTTGCAACTTAACAAAAAAGTAATGGATGAAACAATCACACTACTCTACCTTACTAAGAAATACATCTCCTTCAAAAGCCAGATAAATAACCAAAGATGTAAACAATACAGTTATACCTCATTAGATCATAAAGACATTATCATCCACACACCAATTTGCCTCCAAAGCCAGTATTCATTCAATGAAAAATACTTCACAATAGTTACAATGCAATTTAGCAAAGGTTCCACCTTCCCATGCTCTACAATGGAGAAGTGACCTAATTAAATAGAAAATGAGAGACCCGGGGGAGCATCACCAACACTGAAGATCAAGCCCAGTTGAGCTTGAGTGATTGGTGGGAATGATGGAGAGTTAACTATAGTGAAATTATGGAGGCGGCGCCACCTCCCATGAGGTAGGCGACCTCATTCACCAACCAAGCCAACTCATGAAATCCAAATCGCATGCTTCACTGACCACAGGATTGTACGGACTTAACATGACGTGAGCAGGAACTTTACCAATAACATATTCGCTTATTGTCCAAACTTTGATGTATGGTAAACTCTTTTAAACTACACCAAAGTTTTATTGTGACGTGGATGAAAGGGGGTCCCCACCCTGGTTAGCGCAACACCCTCTCGCGTGAGCTCCTTCCATGGTGAGTTGTACAGACTTAACATGACGTGAGCAGGAGCTTTACCATTAACATATCCGCTTATTGTCCAAACTTTGATGTATGGTAAACTCTTTTAAACTACACCAAAGTTTTACTGTGACGTGGATGAAAGGGGGTCCCCACCTTGGTTAGCGCAACACCCTCTCGTGTGAGCTCCTTCCATGGTGAGTTGACATCACCACATCATACTCACTTGCTTCCTTTAAACTCCAACAAAGTCACGCTACCTTTATTCAAACCCATGTGTGGTACACTCATTAACCAAACCAAGGTTCTAATGCAACGTGGATAGAGGGGGTCCACACTCCTCAAGCTATCGCAAGTATGATGCTTAGCGTGAGAGTCCTCCTTGGTAAGTTTACGTCACTATCCCATAAAATAACATTTGTTACCTTATTATAACCAAACCTCGATGCTTTTGAGTGGATGCATAAATCACTGACCACATGGGACCCCTTGCCATGTCACTTTAAATGCCACTCTAATGCTCTGTAAGCCAAAAAATGCCTTTCGAGATGTTTTAGCTGCCTGAGACATAGTGAAAGCAGCCACCGAGGTAAAGATGTTGCTCCGAGTATGAAAAAGAGCATCCCCACGCCAAAAATGGATTCCAGACCCACCAATTATTACATTTTGAAGTTTTTTAATTAAACCATTAAAAAATGGCTTAAAAAACAGAAGAAAAAAAATTTATTTTTTCGGAATCGGACGAAACTCTAGGGGGACCTAGTACATGTCCAAACTCCATACGACTCAATATTGATGCCTAGCACATTCATATACATTGACACGTGAACTTTAATAACCTCCTAAGGCCTAGCCGCCAAGTGTGAGGGATGAAATCGTTTGTGTGAAAGATTTAGGGTTTCTAAATAAGAAACCCTATAGGAGACTTAGAGCTCTTTGCTTGGAGAGCTTGTGTGAGCCAAGCTTGGAGAAAGATCAAACGTGGACTTGTTTGTGTTTATGTTATTGCTAGCTTGTTGTTGAGCATTTTGGGTGGCTAGGAGTAGCTTGGTGTGATGCCTCATTACCTAGTTAAGGTTTTTTGTTGATGGTGGATGCCATAGCTAGGGTTTGGATGCATTGGAGAGTCCTAGCTTGATATAAACTTGAAGGGTATTTTGTAACAGCTTGTGATAACCTGTTGGTATGTACTTGTAACTTCATTCTTATGTATAGAGGAAGTGTGCTTTCTTGTCCAAACTTTGTGTACTTGCAGATCTGATTTTCAGCTTATGTGCTCATGGTAATTGAGTAGTTTCTAGTGCTGGCTATGTATGTTGATTTAACACAACAGTGAGCAGATTTTGTTGAGTTATTTGACAAGTAAATGGAAGCTAAGAGAGTAGATTTTTGGCTGTAACAAATATGTTGTTCATAAGTTATTTTCTCAGATCTGTTATATGTTGGGCATTGTGCCCATAGGGCTGGAAACATAATTCCCTATAAAGTACATTGTTTCAATGTTTATTTTATCAGGCTGCCTTATGTATTTGGTTGGACAGAAGTGAAATATATATACTGTTGTAATTTATATTTCAGATTCAGCCATAAGGCTGAAAAGTTCACAGGAAATAGATCAGGGAAACCTCAAGTAAATAAGGTAAAAGAATTTAATTTGTCTTAAGCAAGGTCCAAGGATTCCCAAATTTCCACAGTTAAAGCTAAATTTGGATTCTCAAGGGGAAATTTGTAAAGAATGGAAATGGTAATATGGGAATCCTTTCATGAACTAGAACCAAGGAGATTTATACTTAGATTCAACCAATGTCTTGGATGTTTTGGATAATGAAACAAAGGGGATCAAGATGTGTCAAGGTATATAGAAGTCTTGTTCTTCTGTTAAGACTAGAGTACCAGGCGGTTGGCTCTTCATAACAACCTAGCAATTAAGGATAGACCGCATCACACTGGCTTTACAAATGGATATTGTGCACTTTGTCACAAGCCTAAAAGAGTTAAGCATAGTGTGTAGAACAGCGAAGTTTCCAAAGAATTTTAGGTTTGCATTGCCACTAATTATAGTGTTGCTCTTCATTGAAAAGGGATCCTTTTGGGGAGCAAATAGATGATCTGACTAGTAGAGAAAAGTGTGTAGAACATGACCAAACTGACATATATCTCCTTCCGGGAATGGCAATATCAAGCAAACTTTCATGGGGCAACTATTCTGTTCAACTTGGGCGAAGTTTTATCTTTTAGATCAAACATGACTATACAGAACTCAGCAACGAATGACACTTTTAGGAAAGATATCTTTTCTCTTGAGCCAAAGTGAATGTGTTAGCTCTCCCTGCATATGCAGGAAGGGGAAACCTTGTGTGATCACCCCCTGGTTCCATGATGTGCTATTCTTGATGTACATCTATATTAATTCAAAATAGATGATGCATTTTTTAAAAAGGTACAGGGGATCGATTTCCTACACATTTTAAAATTATAAATGAAGAAAGAAACAGAGAGAGCTAACCTCCCAATTGGCACGTCTTTCTTTCTCCAACTTATCCACTACCCCTTTGTCTAGCATCAGTGGAGATTTTATCAAAACCTAAAAGCTATAAATAGTGCATCATATAATAAACAGATATGCATATTGAATTTGACTGTGTTTATATGCTCAGGGCTGGTGTGGCCAGACAAGCGAAATGATCAATTCATTCATCCTCCTTTATGAGGCTCCATTCCATAACTACAGTCTACTGCACAATTTTTAGTTTGCATATACTACACGAATGATAAATTGGTGACAAAATCAGAAGAGAATGTACTTGTACTATTTAAGTGCAAATTTGGACGCTTTCCTGTCCACTCCACTCTTTTAGCTAAATTGTTAAGGTTCAGACAGTTCTACCACCATACACGCTGGGCTCCCAATAGGAAGGCCCCCAACCCTGTCATGGTGTTCAAGAGAGGGGCTCCATCCTTGCCACGTCCTAAATTTCGTTACTATGGTTGATTTTGCCCAAATATTTTAAACTAAGATATAGAGCTAAACCACAGTTTAAGCACTCTCACAATGAAGCATTGCCATTGACCTCCTTATACCTACAAGCAAATACCTACGTATAGACCAACCTCTTCGCTTGTGGACAATTTCTTCCACATGTACACATGAGCTGATGAGGCCAATTATGCAATTTCATGGTCTCTAAAATTCGATCTCCAAAAGAATTCTTACGTAATTGGTTCGTTGTGTTTGCAATTCATAACTTCTAGTCTTGACATTAATTAAGGACAGTCACCTCAGAAAAGTGAACTCGGGAATATCCTAATCTAAATGTATACTGAAAGTCGGTAAATATGTTTATTTTGTTCAAATTCGGCATTTTCCTGTTGAATGATTAATGTGCAAATTAACGTTGAATAACCTGAACAGCCAAACCTACAGATAGTTCCAAGTATTCCTTACAAAAAAAGTTATCCAAAACCATCTTCAACCTTTATTTTGCAAATATTGACCAGGCTCTTTTGCTGTCATAGTCAGCTAAAGATCGTCAGTCAGAAGTCTAACATCTCAAACCACTACTGGAATTACTGTTAGGCAGACCTAAGTGATGAAGCAAATTTTCGGCAATGCTAAAATAGATACCCCTTCACGAAATGTTGCAGTCCCATGAAGACCACTGATCACAATAACACTATACATGCAAACCATGATTGGCAAACTCGACGGGTGACTAGATCTTAATGATGCACCCAAATATGATCAGTTATTGGTGTTGCCAATTACTTATCATGAACCCAAACCACTTCTTCAACGAGGCCCCAATTGCAAAGATCAAAACCACAAAAAGATAAAGCATACCAAGGTCAGCTTAATGGAAGAAGTGAGCTGTTCAGCCAAGGAAATGAAATTTTAAAACCCCAACATCTTTTTCTGACTAAATTAACTTCTCGATTTCAACTTCAATTTTAAGAAAGGGTCCTATGGACCACATAGGTACCAAGTGGGCATTAAAAAGTAAACACGGACGTATATATTCAATTCTAGTCAGTTACTCATTTAACAATCTGGATTGCCATCCATTGAAAAATAAACAATAGTAGAAGAATTACAACTCCTGTAAAAAGAAAAGAGAAAATAATGTGCGAAAGTGTGAGCATTACTGACATGTAATCAGCATCTGACTCAGTATCAGTTTCCAGAAGACCCACGAAGACCAATAACCCTGGCCCTATTTCGGATACAGTTCGCCCTTCTACCTGCACTCACTTCACCCCAATATGGTTATTCCACTTCACAACAGCCAAACTCCTCACACACACATATATTAAATTATTGAAGCAGAGTTAGATTACCTCTACTCTGCCAGACAATACCCTCTGCACCACGGCCCTCATGCTTGTGGTTCCTCGATTCACCAACTGCTCCCTCTTAGTGAAATGGCCAATGGATTCAAATGCTCAGCCACTATCTAGCCCTAATTTTTAAAATGTGAATGGGCAAAATCTCCAATGGAGTCAGTCTCTTAATGCATATAAGATAGATGAAATTCCTGCTGTCTGTGTCGGTAATTTTAATAAATTGAACGAATATTCTCACTCTTTTGCCCGAAACAATGATCCAATAAAATATATATGAACTAGCATATACCCCAAAGCGGGGCAAATCAAACACCGAAAAGAACTTCGGCATGTCTAAAATGGATGAATGTCTCTCCTCGGGGGCCAACCACAATCTATCCAATACACTTTTCTTCAAAATTTCTTTGAGTTTTGGAGAGGGAAAAAACAATTATGCAAAGCTTTTATCCCTTAAAATTTTTATGATCTTTGTTTTTTTAAACTCAACTCAAAACACTTGAAAATCTTTTGCATATGCATGAGTTACTCAACAATTTATTTGACCTAATTTTTTATCAGTTTAAACAGGCACTAAGTGGATTCATCTATGCCAACAATAGATTTATCTTTGCTGAAAGATTTGATATGTCTCTCTATAATACATATTTTGATAGCATCTAGGATGCCATTTTAGAACATATTTTGATAACATTGAGGATGCCATGTTTTTCTATGTAAAAAGTAAAGATATATTCTTTAATAACAACTCTTACCACTCTTATTCAAGATACATGCTAGACATATATATGTACATTGTAATTTCATATTCTATAAGAAATAAAATTATAGTTTTTTTATGTTTTTAATTTATTTTAAAATTAACAATAAAATTACAACAAAATGTAATTTCATTATAATAATAATGATTTTACAATTATAATATAATATTCATTAATTTAAAGTCTTTTGAAAATATTCATAAATTTACAAAATATATCTTAAATACCTTACATTCTTTTGATTTTCAATACAAGATAATATGTCCCAGCTAGCAGCCCAAAACATTGAAATATAACCATGTACCATAAACAAACCACAATAACCCGAAGAGGGAACCGCAACGAGCCAGAAGAACTTCCCATGCACCATACAAATGATCCAATATATCATGTATAATATAGAATCATGGCCAGATCAGGTCTATGGGTCGAATCCCTGCATATCAATCAGGGATGATCATGAGGATTTGTTTCAGTGTTTTCATCTGATGGTGAGGGAGTTGAGTGGAGACAGAAATACCTGTTGCGCCGACTAAATTACATAAATTCATGAATGCTTCCCGCACACACAACGGGCTTCCAAATCCATGGTCTATAGCTTAAACAATAATTTTGGGAGAATTGATTGCATAAGCTCTGTAGCGAGCGTTTACTAAATATCCAAAAGGAATTATGCCTTTCTTGCTCTCCAGCTGAGACCCAGCCTTGTCTATCTGAATATTGATGTGCTCTTCTATGGTGCAGGAGTTGACAGTTTCTTGGATGAGAAAGCAGCAAAGCAAACATCTTGCTCAAATAGCTCCTTGGTGATAGTTCGGCCAATACCTATGGACAGGCAGTTCCCAAAATAAGTTGGAGCCACTCTCTACCATCAGCTAACAATTTGAAGTAAACTGACTCTTTATCTGCGACTTGTTGAGATTTCATTAAGGATCTCCAAAACTATGTTGAAACTGCTACAAATGAAGATGAAGCCCCGGATCGTTCCTTCAATTTTTGAATCTCGAACCGTTTTCTCTGCATAAGCCTTCATGCCAGCAGAGCTTCATGATTTTGATATGAAGCAGACCGTCTAAATTCGTATGATGGCAGAGCTTCATTGTTGTTGCTTCTTCTTCCTCCGCGGCCTCCTCTTCTACTTCAATTTGTGGTACCCATTAGGATGTGTTCATTCATTGTTGTTGCTTCTTCTTCCTTCGCGGCCTCCTCTTCTACTTCAACTCATGGTACCCATTATGATGTGTTCATTAGTCACAGGGAGGCGGATGTTAAAAACAAGTTTGCCAACCATCTCTACAGATGCCTTTGTCATTATGGATCCAATGAAGCGCACATTTCCATGTTAGTGCCAGATGATTCACTGCCTATGAATTATTCAAGAAGCACCTCAAGGGAGATCTCTCAGGGTTGATCTTTGAAGGAACCGAAAGATACAACAGTGGAAATATCAAGTTTTGATTTCAGCGAACGCAGGCCTGGAAATTGACGGCTATTTGGACATTTTTTAATTCTTTAAACGTGTTTGACACGCAAATGAATTTTTTAAATGTCAACGACGACGTTTATGTAAATTTATAAAACGTAGATTTGATGCCCTGCCAATGAAATGAACGGTCATAAATGATAATAGTTAATTGTATCTCTATGTAATGCATTGCCAAGGGTTGCATAAATATTCAATGGTAATTAATATATTGTGAGAATTGAAATAATTGTCAAATCAAATTGCAGATAGCTGGTTACAAATTAATTTTTGTAATCTGCCCCATTAAACTACCCACACTTTTATTTCACACACAAATTGTCTGCAAAAACCTAGCACAAACAAGAGGGGTCACAGTAGAGTGTATGATTCCAACATGGAAACTGTGTTCTCTTCCGAAGTGCCAGTCTACTACATGGAGGAGGAGGAGTTTCAACCCTTGATTGATTGAGATGGATATGCAAGTAAGCTAGTGGATTGCTAAGCATGTAATTGTAAAATTAACATATAGGAATGTAAAAGAATTTGATACTCATAAATATAGGTAAAACATAAAATGAAGGGCATACAAAATATGAAACTGTCATGAAAATTTTGATTGACAAGCGAAGAAAATGTGAAATTCCAGGCCTGGTTCCAATTTCAACCAAAACGACATGAGAAACACCCGCATTAAATTTAAGCATTAAATGATGCGCCTCCTCATTTGCCATTGATAGACGACAAAAGTTTGAGGAAAAACGTTCCTTAAATAACACCTACAATGTAATTAAGAATTAAATGGGGTGGCTCCTTATTTGCCATCCAGACTGGAAAGTTTGAGGAAAACCATCCTTTAAATAACACCTTCAGTGTAAATATAACTTTATCAATATACCAATTTTTAATACTATAAAAAAATGTTTTATTTGAACTTAAACCATAATAAAAACACAGAGTTCAATATCGAATTGAAATATAACGTCCATACTTTTTGATAATTTCATTCCATTATATTACTGATTCCTTCAAATTCGCTCCTCATTGGAACCTGGCACTCTCAAGCAGTCCATTTAGTATGGGATTTATGATAATGAGAAGAATTGCAACTCTCAATGAGATTATGTCCATACTCTGATAATTTCGTTCCATTATATTACTGTTGCCCTTGCACCCTCGCGCAAAACAAAATAAGGTCCTAAACCTAATTTGGAAGCACTACAAACGCTTTGTTTTCCAAACTCTTAATTTCAGTCTCTTGGACATCAAATCATTGTCACCATCTCCAGGTCTCAGTCTCAGTCTCAATCTCTACTGCTACAGAATTAGCGTCACAATCTGAATCTAAACTTATCATATTTTGAATTTCAATACCCTCTGAATCTCTGATCAATGAAACCCTGTGCATACCTATTGATGCACTCTTCCATAAATTTTGGCAAAGAATGTGGGGTTTTTGAACGAATTTCCCGAAACCGTATGGAAGCAAAATGTTTAACCTGATTTTTCGATAAATAAGCATGTGAATTTTTCCTATAAATAATCATTTGTTGGGCGCTGGCACTAAGGCTTATGCAACGAAAACAGTTCCAACTCCAACCAACACGCGATGAGAAACACCTACATTAAATTTAAGCATTAAATGGGGCGGCTCCTCATTCACCATCGTCAGACGACGAAAGTTTGAGGAGAACAGTCCCTTAAATAACACCTTCGGTGTAAATATGAATTAAGAGATATTTAAATTTTTTTTCAAAGCGAAAATGTTTAACCTTTATATTAAAAAGATTGAAACATGTCCTACAAACTAGTCTTCCATTTGTGATATCAATGTCAAAAGATAAGTAATAACAAAATCAAGGATCCAAAGCACACAAAATAAACCATCACAGCTTGGGATTCGTGCCCACTCATTCCTTCAAATATGTTCAAAAGGTTAAAAAAAACTTGAAGAAAATGTGAAATCCTTCCATATCTTATAATAGATGCAGCAGTCCATCTCTCTTATGCCAATCTTTGATAATACGTTTGCCTCATAATTATGTTCTTGATAAATATGCTGGAAATCAATGCTCAAGAAAGTAGAAATTAGATTTCTCACCTTCGATTTCCAATGATCTAGCAGCAGTGAATGGAATTTAGAAGTACCCTTAGCCTAGTTAATGATGATCAGCGAGTCCCTAGCTATATGGATATTATCCACCTCAAAACATTTAGAGACAATAATCAAATCCCAGAGTGCCAATAGTTCAGCTCTCGAATTGGTACTCCTTCCATCCTTCATCCAACCCTTCACCTCCACCTGCTCATATAATTTAAGTACAAAACCCACCCCACACAAACCCTACCGAGCAGCCCCATCAAACCAACCAATTAGACCAACCATCAGATAAATAGGTTGTTTAACAAAGCGAAACTTACCCTCCAGAGCCGGAAGCCATGCAAGATAGTCCTCAGTAATCCAAGCAACAACAACTAAAATACATCGTGACCCCTCCTCAAATAATGCATGGTTTCGAGCCTTCCAACACTCCCAAATCACAAACAGTGGAAGAGTTCTATGACGTTTCAAATTAGAATTCCAGAATAGAAGGTTATCCACCAAAAATT
This sequence comes from Pseudotsuga menziesii, assembly GCA_001517045.1. Lineage (NCBI taxonomy): Eukaryota > Viridiplantae > Streptophyta > Pinopsida > Pinales > Pinaceae > Pseudotsuga > Pseudotsuga menziesii. The sequence continues at coordinate 305,343 of LPNX010779290.1, forward strand.
ATTTATCCCAAAGAGTCTTCAAGTGAAAGAAACATTCCAATCCTTCCAAAACTTGCCTAAAAAATAGACAGCTACCAAAGATATGATTAACACTTTCAACATCTTTTATGCACAATACACACCAATTAGGTCCAACCATACCTTTATACTGCAATGTGTCCCAGGTCAAGATCCTGTAATGCAAACATAGCCAGCCACAAATTTTGATATTCAATGGACTGAAAGTTCTCCACAACCATGTATTCCACCAGCTCCCATAGGGCATCAATGAAGTTTCCATTATCATATCATAGGCTAATTTAACAGTCACCTTCCCCGAATCCTTATTCCTCCCCCAAACTAAAATATAAAGTTTTGTTGTTAAAGTAATACCCCCATGTAATAAGCTGAAAGTGTACCTAGTCCACTCCTCCCCCATTCGCCCAAAAGGAGAAGATATTGGGCTGTAACCCACATCTACTAACCACCCGGGCCCTTCCACCCAATCTGTTGTAAAACCACCAGGTTTCTCTTATGTAAACAGAGTAATAAACCCCTCGATCATGTATGTTCCCCATCAAGTCCCAAAATCGGCTCCATCCCAATATTGGTTTGTATGCCTCTCCCAACCCTCCAAGTGAGAGCATGGTTAATCACCGGGTAGCACAAAAGGAAACTAGACCAAATATACGAAAACCACTTAGAAGTCTTAGGCCCACTTCTGAACCATAAATCCGGAGGAAGTCTACCCAAAATACTTAATATTATGTACTTGAAGAAAGAAGTGCACAAGGCATTTGAGGGTGGGAAACTATTTTTGAAAATGGAGTATGAATGACCAGAATGTAGGTCAGTCATGGAAGAAGTAATAGAGATTATTTAGAGTTGAAAGTCAAAATAACTGAAAATCCAAGTTAGATCCTTCTAGAAACTATTTCCTAAAACAAAAGAAACAAGTGTTAAGTAGTAGCTAGTCCCGCTACTTAGCTTAGGGATAGCTAAAACAAAAGTAACAAGTGCGAAGTAGTAGTTAGTCCATGCCATTTAGTTTAGGGATAGCTAAATAGTATTTCAAAAAAATGTAAACAAAGTAATATGGAGATAGTTCTATGGTTGAGCAGTTGAGGGTATGAAGAAATGAGATGAAATGAGAACATGTTGAACAAATAAGTTATTAAGGTGTTTTAAGCTATTGAAATTATTTCAGTATTTACATTACACCATTTAATTAAATGGAACAACTACTTCAATACTGCTTCCTTATTTCCTGCTTGATTAATTGGTCGAGTTATATTTGTATATATTTATATATGCTCAAGTCGGGGAATGAATAAGAATATTTAGATTCATTGTTATTTAGATTGAAATTATATGATGTGTTATTTATTAGGATTGCTATGTACATTGCTTTTGAGTGGCTTGTTGTGTTCCATTTCTCGTTAAAATGATAGTCGAATAGTAAGTTAATTTTGCAAAAAAAATGAAGCACGAAGAACACTAAGTTAATTTAGCAGTGGCCTTTTTTAATTGAGGAAAAGTTCATTTTTATCGTCATTGGAGCCGAAGATGTCTAGGGTTTAATTGGCATTGATTGCAATTCTTTTGGATCTCATGCCTTAGCTCCATATCCAAATAGCTATGACTTCCCTGGGCCAAAGGTCATGGATCAACTGTTTATTATTAATTAAAAGTAGTTGTTCACCAATATATATATATATTATCATCTAGTTTATATGGTCAATATTTTGACCATGCTCGTACACTTCAAAATTATCAATTAAAAGTAGTTGCTCACCAATATATATATATTATCATCTAGTTTATATGGTCAATATTTTGACCATGCTGGTACATTTCAAATAAAATAGATATTATATGTTTAACCAAAAGGGTTAATAAAACATTAAAAAGATGAAAGGAAAATTCAAATATAAGTAGTTTCATTACTCTTTATGCCATTATGAAGTGTATTTACGAAATTATTTACATATATATATAATAATTAATATTATGAGTTATTTTTTAATTGGTATATATCTTCCTTAATGTAGTAATGCATTACTATGGTCCACTTTTACATTACGATGGTCCACTTTTACATTACGAGAAATGGTTGCTAGATTTGGAATTGCTTAGTGAGAATGGAAGAAAAGAACAAACAATAGTAAGTGTTGATTACCTAAGCTCTAACATATGCTTAAAGACAATCACATGATAAGTAGTGAGAAAAATATATTAACTCTGACATATGCGTAACAACAACATGCGGCAATTAGAGGACGTCACTTCACCTGCCAAGTTTTTGTACTAGTGCAATCATTATTAAATAAGAGTTTTAGTATATGAGCGAGTTAAATTGCAGATAATTAGAATTATATTATATTTATAAAAATATAAGATTGTGTTTATAATGTTTACTTTAGATAACATGCATAATTTTTTGGTCAAAAGAGTGGTTAATACACAATCAACGGTGTATCGATTACTATATAGCCCTGCCTGCGGCAGGGATAATAATTACAATACTAGATTAGTTGAACTATACAAATAACACATATGACATTATTGGATATGAAAGATGAGTGTGCACTTGGTTATGAGGTTGGTGTGTTGTAACTTCCAATCATTACAATACTAGATTAGATGAACTATACAAATAACAAAGATAACATTATTGGATATGAAAGATGAGTGTGCCAATACTTATGAGGTTCTCTCCCTGTAGATGGTGTGTTGGTAACTCCCCTTGTAATGTGGTTAAAGACTATCCAAGGAAACACTGGGCATAGAGTGAAAAAAATCGTAGATCCAAACCAATTGGTTCAATAATAGATAGGCACCAAACACACTGTAGATAGTACGCATGGAAGGAAAACCCTATTGTTGGTAGAGGATTGGAGGAGATAGATCATCCAAACAACGATAGAGCATGAGAAGGATATTAGATGGATTTTCAAGCACATTTCTAATAAATATTTTGCACTTTAGAGATATTGAGAAAAAAATTTAAAAATAAACCTTAAACAAGATGAAATAGAGGATTCTCGTAGAAAATGGAACAACATATAGGCCTAAGGGAAATGGTGAGCTAACTATTGGGAAAATGCTTGCAACATGGTACTAATATGCAAATTTAATAGAATAATCTCTAGTTTAACATGTGATCCACATGTTCTTCACCATAAAAATAATATGTTCAATGGGTTAAGTTGATACACATCGATAGTCATAGTTCAAGGAAAAGAACCTGCATATATCACACAGCAACTAGGCTATGAAAGGAGGAGATTAAGTTTGACCAAGTAAGCATTTATGTGCACACTCAAATAGATCTTAGAACATTAAATACCTTTCAAGGAATCTCTAAATAATCGAGGGATCAAACCTAAGCATGCATGTCAATATTTATCCAAATGGAAAGAGAATGTCTAAGGGAAGAACCAAAAAGGATGAAGAAGGATAGATAATGATATAAACCAAAGGGGAAAAGACCTCACCTAGGTGATGGACATCAAAAAGTGGGAAGCCACACTTATGCATATAAACCTATATAAGGAGCTACACAAAGAAGGCTAACCAATACATATGAGCCGTCAGAAAAAGTGAGAGGCTCAATGTCATCCATTACATTTGGGTGTATGGAAGTACCTTAGAAATGTCACAGATATTGCTACCCAACAATGGATCGACATATGGTGAGGACTAAGTGCAATCTCTATGCACTACATACTTCCCCCATAACAGGATTTGTTATCCATCGAGGAATAACAACAAGGTACCGTGTACAAGAGCAAATGGCAAGCAATAACAAAGAAGGAAAAGAGAAAACAAAGCATGCAATAGTAGTGAACACGATGATGTGTAAAAGGGAAAGGCTTGTTGACAAATGTGGAAGGAACTAGTGCCCTGTGTTCTTGTATTTGTAACTTCGAAATTATTATGATGTATAATATCATTATATGTTGTTGTACCCCCATTAGGGATGTGTGTTGCCCCTTTACGGGATGTCATCATTGTGTATAGTCACTAAGGTAAACCCTCCATTGTAAGTCGGGGCAATAGTCCCCATGTTAAAAAAAGTAAAATGTATTTATGTGTATTCTTAGGTAGGTCGGCCCCACAAGTAACCTAGGCGACCTAGTGGTTAAGTTAATTAACTCAACAAAAGAATATAAATAGAGAGGCACCCTCCTCATTTGTCATACATTTCGCTTGCTCTCTCATGTGCGCTTTAGGAGAGAGAGGAAGAGGAAGGACATAGAGTTGTTGCAGAGATATTGTTCTTGAGTTATTTTATCTTGTCATCTTATCTTTGTGACAAAACTATTCTGAGGAAGTTTACAGGGTTTTCTCCTTTATGGTTTCCCCGATGAAAATCTTTGTGTCTTGTGTATCTTATGTATCTTTAATGTATTGTTGTGCTAGTTATTCTTTCAAATAAAGATACTAATCAAATTAACTTAGAAAAACTAACATGGTATTAGAGCTACTCTGAAAGAAGGCATTGTGTAGCCAAAATACAACTATAATGGCAGGTAACAAAAATTAGGGTTTCATGCCTGAAAACCGTAGAAGACTGAATTTAGCCATCTTAGAACTTTCACTATAACATGAGATTGGAGAAGGATCGAAATCCAAAACTTTTATAGGTCGAATAGGAATTCTTGTTGTACCTTGTGTAAAAGTTTCAGTTTCATATTCGCTAAACTTGAGGAGATATGGTTCCTCTAAACCAGGGTTCCAGCCTCCTCCATAATAAAGTCATAAATAGGCGACCTAGGGAGAATTGCTATATCTTGGGCCAAGAATTTCCAAATGAAATTTCGCAAGATGTTGCAGGTAGGGCACGGACTGTAATTTTTGTGGTCCTCTTTTCAAACCAAGAATGTGAAACAGTGACATGTGTCACTCTGTACAAGTTAGTTATGTTGAACAGTCCCCAAAATAGTTACCTTGGGAAACTCAACATAATTCCAACTTGGAGAATCCATTTCTTCTCTAACCTGTGGGGTTGGAAAGAAGACATCAAGATATCTCAATGTGAATTTTGGGACTATAAGGAGCCGAAACTTCATAGATACAACAGAAGCAATAACAGACAATTCTGTAAAAGAAATTGGAAAACCGAGGCTTCATGTTCTGGGAGCTTCCCACCACTGTTTTCAGAAAAGGGGTACATTGGACAGCTCACCCTTAAGAGGCCCATCTTTTTGTCTAATCAGAAGTTTTAAAAATTAGGTTTTTTCTGACAAACCCTAGATCAGCCAACTCTAGAACCAGGTCGGACACCTCAAATCAGTAAGATCTAAATCTTTGCTATTTACATTTGAGGTTCTCATTTCAAAAATGACTAATCACACCGAGCTTGATGACAAACTTGGTGAAGCTAAAAACTTATGAGTATGGAAGTAGAGGACCTCCGTGATCCTTGAAGAAAATGACTTGGATCAATATTTCAGTAAGGAAATTCTAAGAGCCCGAGGGAGATGAGGTTAAGGCTAGAACCAAGAGAATCATTGTAGATTATATTAAAGATCATATCATCCCTCATGTGTCATCCTTGAAGACACCAAAAGGAAGTGCTACGACGAAGCAATCAAAGAAGAAGAAGAGATTGTTATAACCACCTTGAATGGCCTACCAAGATCATGGGATTCATTCATTTGAAGAATGTGTGGTAGAAGGAAGTTGATTGCCTTCAATAAACTCTGGGAAGAGTGCACACAAGAAGAACCTCGACTCTTAATAAGAGAAGAGAAGATGGGAGCAATCGAAGATCAATATCTCATGATTCAAAGAAGATTGCTCAAGCAATGAGGAATATGAAGGACTTAACTCATGAATAACCTCTTATCCATCTCAACATTTGGATAAGAAATGATGCAATTGTGAATGAAGAAGATGATGAAGCTGGAAGCTCAAGGAGTCTACCCACCAAACAAATAAAGATAAGTATTCAATTGTCATTTCATGATATTGTTTGGTTGTGCACTTGTTTATATTAGTTGATGTATTATGCATGTTTGAGTGTTTGCTTTTATACTACTGAATTTCACATGATGGGTAAGATGCCAATGATGTTGTACAACATTCCATTGCTAATTCTCTAGTTTGAAACCTCTTTGCTCGTTTATTAGGAGTAGTACACACTCTTAATAACATTGGGGTAGAAGGCATCTAGAATTTATTGTATGTGTACGAGATATGGATGAATGTTGTAGCATTGGCTTAGATAGTTGAATGACTACGTGACATATATTTGTCACTATTGATATGTTTTGGAAATTATGAGATGTTTCTAATCATGTAACTGAACCCAACTTGTAGATCATTCCGAAGAACAAGTAACGACAGTTTAGAAGAGGAACCTAAATCTTCCCAGGTCAAAGACATCGTGGCGAAATAAAGAGCTTCAAAAGAATATAAAGAGAACGATTGATCCACCTCAAGAGATGAAGACCATATTGGGCACCATAAATCATCCAAGATGAAGAATAGTATGACGAGACTTCTAAAGAAATCAAGAGGCCTCGGACACACTCCAGTTATGTGACACCATTGAGCGACATCATTGATGGAGAGCCTTTCAGCTATGAAGAAGTAGCCAAGAAGAAAGGGAAGGAGACTATGATCAAGAGGAATGATGTCTAGGATGCGGTGTCGAGACCTGAAGGGAAGTCTGTAGTGTCTTCCATATGGATCTACAAGATCTAGCATGCAGTATATAGCAACATCGTGGGATACAAGGCAATATTTGTAGCACGAGGCTTCTCATAGAAAGAAAGCATAGACTACGAGGAGATATTTGCACCAGTTGCGAGGTACACTTCATTAGATCCATGCGTGCAGGTATGAGATGGGAGATACACCAACTGACATCAAGACAACATTCTTGAATGGTGTAGTCGAGGAGGAAGTATACGTAGAGAAGCCACTAGGATTTGAGACACATGGCAGGCAGACTCATGTGTGCAAATTAAATAAGGCCTTGTACATGCTCAAAAGGCACCCATGGGATAACACAAACTATTATATGAGGAGCTTGAAGATCACCTAGAGTGATGAAGATGAAATCCTACAGAGGATGACAAGCTCACAAATGGGTGCGAGAGGAACTTTTCAACAAAGTTCAAGATAGAGGATCTTGGTAATCAATGAACCTAGATGTATACATAGAAGATTAGTAGCAGAGGAAGCTACTTCTCACTCCAATACAGAATGTTTCAATACATAGAGTACGAAAGGCAAAGGGAGAATGATTCTCCGCTTCAGAGGGAGTGATTGCAGAGGATCCTCAAGTTCGACATGGTACAACAGGATGGACAACTTACTAATGGCCCTAGGATTTATGAAGAGTAAACGGATCCCAACCTTTGATTCAAGGTTGAAGGCAGAAGACCAGTGATGCTTCTACCATATGTCGATGACCTGTTCCTGATAGACAAAGAGGAACTCATTAAATATGTGTTGCAACTGCAACTATTTTCCCCATAAAATTTTATTTTTTAGGGTCCCCCCTTATCTTTTTAGTCTTTAGAAGGCTTAAGGAATCTCATGACTTCACCAAATTTTTTCCCATGACCTGAAAATTAAAAAAAAATTGAAGGTTTGTTTACTTACATCGGATGCATAGTTGACTATTGTGCCGATGTATCGGGTGCGCAGTTGACTAGCCAGTCGATGTTCCCATCAGGAGCATTCCGAGGTTTTTCTCTGATGTAACAGATATTGTTTCATCTATCGCATCGAAATTGGTTTTCCAATCCACTAGAAGCTTAGTCTGGAACAATTCCGATGATCCGGGTCCCCATTCATCTATCGTTTTCTGATATCTGCTTAAGCTCGGGAATTTGTCTTTCGTCGTATCGGCTATGCCTTTTGGAATGAGCCAAAAGCCTAGTTGCTTCCTTGGTCGACATTGCGGAGGCACAGTGCGATGTTAATCCAACGCATTCACATATTCATCGCCGATACCGAGGCATGTTAGTTATTTTGATTGCCGATAATGGTTTTATGCGTTTCTGCGTCTTCCGCTCGATGTCTCAGTTACGGTCTGTCGAATCCATTCAACGCTTTGCTTCCGCTCTCAAGTTCGCTTCCGATATTGACTTAGCGCATTTATTCTTTCCCACCCGTTAACCTATCCCTCTCGCGGTCAAGCTTATAAAGCCATAGGGGTCGTATTTTCGGTTATTGTTGATCCATGTTTGTCACCCATTGGAGTTGCGTAGCTGTCATCATCTAAATGAATCATTTGCTAGTGGAGGTCATTGTTCGTCTAGGTCATCCGCAAGGTTTCTCCAGGTAGGATTTGCCTCAAATCTTATTGCTCAACATCATTTTTTACCCGCATATTTTGATAGCATTATGTTATTGGTTATCCCACGGGGGTTTTATTGGAAAATGTGGCAGTCATTGTTTTTTTTAGGGTTTGCCTTGTTTGTCTTGTGGACGTCGTTCGCCGGCCCGCCCATTTTCTTGTTTATTCTCACCCTAGTTATTGATTGATTTCTATGTAGCCATGACTTACTCCTTAACAATTGTTGGAAGAACAAGGGTAGGGTGCAGATGAGCATTTCTCCGTCTGCAACGCTCCTTTTTTCCCTTCACCATTTTATACCACCGGCTGCACAGCCATTGTTTGAGCAACGTTAGGTTTTCGTGGGATGTCGAGGGAGTTTTCAGTTGTAAGAGAAGGTGGGTTTTGGGAGTTAACAGTATGCGGTTTTAAGATTTTCCCACTGTCAGAGTTACTACTTGTAGACATAAGGGCGTAGTGAAGATATTGGGTTTGCCCAAGTATAAGTTTGTTTGCAGATTTGGGCCCGACAGGATTTTGCAAGTTTCATAGTTTTGTTAAGTTTCACATACAGAAAGCTCAGTTGTTTTGATTAAAAAAAGCTATTCAGCATGCATCTTGACGAGTTGGTAATGTTCTGGTTATTTTTTGTTGTTGTTTTTAGTATATAATTTGCTTGTTTGAATGGACTAAATCTATTTTGCATGATCAATACAGGCCCATCATTAGCACAACAATATGCCATGGAAGCAGAAAAAGAAGGCCCAAGCAACCAAGGAGGAACCAGAAGTAGAAATAATAACCCAAGTCGAGGTTACTTATGAAGACACTAAAGCCATCACTGGAATTGATCCTGAGTATAAATGGGGAGAGATATACAAAATGATCTCAAACCAGAGTGTTCCAGAGGTTGGGTTCAAGGACTTGCCTATCTATGCCAACATTGAGAGATCAACCATAATGAAGGTGGCTACCAGACTTGAACTTTTCTCCCGTTTAGAGGTGATAGGATGGATTCTTCCTAGGGAAGATGTGACAAGGATGATACTAGCCAACACTAAAGTGCAAGGTTATGCTGCCTATAGCCCAACCTATGTATCCATGGATTTTAAGTTGTCGACGCCACAAGTTTATTTGACTGAGAGTTGGTTGAAAGAACTTAACCTAGATGTGGTGGAAATAGTTAAAAGAATGATGATACCAGTTAAGAACTTTCGTACGAGGCCTTCAAGGGAGTACGAGACAACAAGCCTACGCACTCCATACAGGTTAATTGCCTTGATGCTAAACCGGATTTTTGGGCGGGCTAATGGGAAGAACTTTAAAATAGGATGGGTACCAGTGGTCTTTTTTGTAGCCACCCAAGGTACAGTCTTCAATTGGGAAAACATAGTGTCCAACAGCTTATCATCTTACATAAGTGCAGCACTAGAAGGAGTCTCCCAGAAGAAAACAAAATTTTATATGAGTTCAATCCTTATTGATTGTATTTTATGTACTCAGCCTTTCCCAGCATTGAAATGCCAGTGGGATAAAGACCGATCCCCTATATATGCTGCCTACCAATTATTCTGGGCTCACAAGCAAGAATATTTGTGAGGATTTTATTATGCCATTGTACACATTGATTTTCCTAGTTGAGTGTAATTGTATGTTAGAGGAAGCTATGAAGGTCGTGCAAGACAACGGGCATTATTACTTGACTGAAGAAAGCCTGTATTTAAGAATGTTTGGTGGGTTAAGGGCTCCTTCACTTCTACCCAAGTATGCTATAGACTATGTGATTCATAAAGAGGTTGTGAGACAGTTGTATATTAACGGAGTAGGTAATTTCCTATTTGAGCAAAAGAAGGCAGTGTATCCTGTAGTTTCCTTTTTTATAGGGAGTTACAATTTTCCAGGGTGAAAACTGCAACGAAATTTGTTAAGGAACTAGAATATTTTCATTTTGGTAAAATAATATTCCATAGGAATGACTCTGAAAAGAAAGTTATTGATTATTGCACATCAGCTGGAGTGCATTTTAAGTATACAAATTTTTGGGATAAAGATTAAGAAGTCTTCTGGGATGCTTAGAACATGACAACTTTGAGGAGTAGGTCCAAACAAAAGATAACTACTGTTGGCGAGAAAGGCAATGATGTTGAGCAACTTAAAAAGCAAGAAGAATAGGTTGCAAAGAAAAGGGAAGAAGAGGCACATAGATTGGCCCGAGAAGTAGAGGAGTGGATGAGAGCTGAAGAAGAAGAAAAGAGAAAGACAACTGAAGAGGCTGAGAAGAAAATAGAAGAAGAAAAGAAAAGAGAATAAGAAGAAGAAATCCAGAGAAGACAGAAAGAAAGTGAGGGATTAAGATTAGAAACTGGTGATACGGAAAAAGAGCAAGCAGAAAAAGCAGCTGAAGAGTTGCGAAAAAAGGCACAAGAGGAACAAGACTATGTTGATCAAGAACAAACTCAGTCTTATGATGATCCATTAGAACCCATTGTTCCATCTAGTAGTATAGCAGGAGGGAATCCATTTTCAGTATCCAGAATTGAATTGATTCCTTTTACTCCCACAAAAGGAGAGGAAGTGCCTGATTTAAATACTATTTTCTATGACAAGGCCAAAAAGAGGATTGTTAAAAGAACAAACAAAAATGTGAACACTAGAGGTAATACGGGAGTGATGGTGACCGAAAAGACAGTGGTTCACGGTACCGACAAAGATCCGCGATTAATGGCAAGGGCTGGTGTAGCCACAGCCCTAGCTACTGAAGATAATGTGGATAGAATAATGATGGATTTAGAGCAAACCCAGAACAAGGTTACACAGTTGGAATAGACCTTAAAAAAGGAAAGAAATGAAAGTCATAATTTAAAGAGAAAGTATGAAGATATGATTAGTGAAATTGAGGAATCCAAAGCAGAGTGCCAGACTATACAATCAGACAAAGATGCTTTGGTGTTATCCACAAGCAATATAAAAAAAGAGTCCAAGGCCATCTTGGTAGATTTTGGGAGACTCGAGCAAAGACATCAAGTTTTGGAGGCAAAAAGAGATAATCTGAAATTCTCAATTGAAGAGTTGAATAAAGAGAAGGGAAAGTTAGAGGATAAAGTGGCAGAATTGGAAATGCAAAAGACTACTAGCGAGGGGAAAGCTAAGATTTATGAGACTCAGGTAGTAGCATTGGAAAATCAGAAAACTTCACTGGAAGTCTCATTAAAGACAACTATGGAGCAGAAAACATATATTGAACCTTTGAATAAGCATGCTCTTACACTTAGAAATAAGATTCACTAAATGCAACTTCAGATGACGGAAGAGATGTTAAAGGTTCAACAGGTAGAAATAAGGTTGGAAGAAATTATAAATACAACTTCCTACTTCTTAGACAGGACAGAGGATATCCTGGAGGCTCTACAGGGACAAATGACTTGGTTAGAAACAAAGAAGGAACCTCCAGCAGATTTACCCATCAAAGACCTATAAACAGTAAAGTTGGAGTATGAGCTGATCGAATTTGCGAGTAAAGCAGCATAGGAATTAGTAAAGACAGTTAGGAGGACAAAGGGTGTTTGTGTAGAATTATGTAGGAAAGTTCTCCTAACTTACAATTAGTGTTAGACCTCTGTTAGGAGGAGTTTAGAAGAGTTGCCCGATCATGAAAGGTTTTTGAATCAATTGCAGGAAAGATGACAAGAGGATGAACAAGCTATTCAACTAGTCAAGGGATTGGATGAAAAGGTGCTTAAAACTGCAATAGCACAGGAAGCAATTAGTAGTCACTTATTGGGAGACCAACTTTGCCTAATTCCGGCCATAGTGGCGAATATAAAGTTTCAAGCTGCTAAGCATGAAATCACCATCAGATTTCTAGAGCCTTCTGGTTTTGAAAGTAGAGCAACGGATGCCAATATTTGGAAGAAATTTATAAATGATCAAGTTGGGCCCACTAAGTTGGCTTACACAAATGATTGACCAATTATGTAATATTTTTGTATTTATCTTTTTCTAAGTGTATATGCTAGAAGATGATTTTTTGTAAAGGAAGAGTCAAGGGAAGCCCAAAGGGCCAACGGGGGAACTCAAAGGTTTTTTCTCTTTGTATAAATATAGGTGATTTAGATGTAAGAAAGACCTTTTTTCATGCTATCTTTATGCAATGTTATTGTAAGAAGAACTACTTCCTCTTATAATAAAGAATATATATTTTATGTCGGAGAAGGCACTGTGGAGTTTCAAATGCTTGCCATAGACTGGTTGAATGTGAACTACTTCTGTTTTAGCTTGTGTTTATGAACTGTGAGATCGTTCTAACTTACAAATTATTTCATGTTATGAATGTTTCCTATTTATTTTTGGGAAATTTCCATAGCATATCTGAGTAATGAATGTTTTAATTGACAATTAGCTATCTCTTTGTTTATCTTTCTACTTATATCCATGTATTTTGAAATTTAACAGCTACCTGTAACATTCTAAATGCATGTGTTACAATACATTACTCATTATTAATTATAGTATTGCTCCCTAGGGATAGGTTAAATAGTTTTAGTTAGCATTAGTATAAGTTGTTTTATGTTTATGATTTAGAAGCGAAAGAGGTAAGAACCTGCGCATCACATTGTGACACTCTTCGTTATCTCTATCGATTGCACTTAATTAGGCACTTGCATGCCATACATAAACATAAAACTAAAAAATACACTTAAATGGTGGAATGGGCTGTAACCGATAAAGCAAGCTTTAACCGTTTCTTGATCTATGGTAACTGGACCTTAAACCGGACGGATTCCCTATACCAAACAATAACGAGCTAATTGGGAACACTTATTGGGGAGAATCCCTACTGTTGTTATCTGTGATTTTTCAGACCTCAACAGTTTTGGCACTAGGAGGGAATCTAGTGCATGGCTACCCGAGGTAGTCCGTTTTCTCGAGAATTCCCCATCGGTGATGGTTCCGAGACCAGTATCCCTCAAAGACCTACTCCTGAAGAAAAGGGCACAGGGCATCTCTATCCCATTGATAACGAAGTAGTTAAAGATTTAAGGAGAATTACCAGGGTGTATGCAAAGAAGATTGGAGGGTTACCCATTATTCCTACTTTACCTAGAAGAGAGTATCATAAGAAAGATCGTCCTCAATTAGAATATTCAGTGTTGGTGGAAGATCTTGAAGAATTGCTAGAAACAACCTTGCAAGAAGTTGTCCAACCTCTGAATCAATTAGGACCAAATTCCCCTCATTGTTCTCCTTTTCAAACCCATGTCCAGTCTCCACCTCATACTCCACTCAGAATCATAGCCAATGTAAATGCAAATCAACCACCTCCACCACCTGCTTGGAGGGCTAGATCTCCTTTAAACCTGACACCTCCATTGCATGCTATGGATCAGAGTTTTGACAACGCACTACCCAAATTTGAACCAAATGAAGGTATTCATGTGGATGATCATTTGCAGAGTTTTTATCTGGCTTTAGAAGGTCTACAAGCAGCAGAACATGAAGATGTAGTCTGCAGATTGTTCCCGCACACTCTTAAGGGAAAAGCAACCTCATTGTACTTTGCTCTACAAGAAAATTCAATTACAAATTGAAATACATTTGAAAGACTATTTATAAATAAATATGGAATACAAAAAATCACACTGCCTTAATGAAAGGATTAATCGCCCTAAAGAAAGAAAAGAAAGAAAGAATACATAATTTCACTCAAAGGTTTGCTGCCTACTTGAACAACTTTGATGTAGCTGACAAACCATCTCAGCATGCCCTAATTGAGTATTATACCTCAGCTCTTGGGCCTGAGCTGACCATGTTTGTCAAAATATTGATCAGGCCTACCTTAGTGGATACTTATGAATAAGCTAAGAAGGTGGAGGCAAAAATGGAGAGTATAGACCATTATCTTGTATAGTCAGAAGAAAATACTTATGGGAACAGAAACCCTCTATTATTAACTGAACCTAAGGATGAGCGACCATAAGAATTAGATGGGGTGGTGAAGATGATGCAGAAGTTGTCAAACATGGTAATTGATTTGGAAAAAGAGAAGGAGGCCCATAACAATACAAGCCTTATGATAAAGCCTCCCCCACATAGTCCCTCAACCATGAATTTGACAGATGTAGGAATGGATAACTTATGTACATTCCATCAACAACCTCACTCTGAGAAGAATTGTCCACAGTGGATAAATTCTATGACCTTAGTGATGAACCGGTTATTGGATTCTAAGTTGATAGAAACTATGGATGAGAAAGATAAAGATCATGAACCAAGAGAAACCCAAGAAGAGGACACTTCAGTTTTATGGGACTATGTTTCTATGTTCAACGTAGAGGATGAAGGTTTCCCCAAGGAAGAATAAATTCCAGAGACAAATGTTACAACAAGAAGTCAGAATTCATTAAAAGAGGATAACCCGATACTTCCCAAGATTAAGAAACTTCAGGAGAACATGAAGAAAATGAAGAATATTACTCCAAATGTTAACATACCTGAGTTTGTCATTTCAAGCCAGAGTCCCAAGAAAGTTAATATGCCTATAAAGTCTACTGAAAATAAAGCTGAGAATGTCAAGAAGAATTTTACCGAACATGAAATGGGATATGACATTGTAGAAGATATTAAAAAAGCTAAAGCAAACATCTCCTTGTTTGAAATGTGCAATCTACCCCAACAAAAATAAAAGCACTTGAAACACCTGGGAAGGAACCTCAGAATGACAACCAAACAGATGAAGAGATTGGTGAAGCAAGTTTGGGAGGAAAATCTAAATATAGAACTCCAACATTTCTCCTAACTTTTGAGATTTTCAATTACAACGTGCATAATTGTCCGGTGGACTCTAGAGCATCAGTAAATGTCATGCCACTTTTAGTTTGCAAACAAATAAATGGTTAGCCTAAACCAACCACTGGCCAAGTTATCCAATTGGATAGGACTGCAGTGAAAGTGACAGGAGAAATGGAAGATGTCCTGATCCGTTTGTCCGCAGATGAGAGAGTCTGTCAATACATAGACATTGTGGTAGCGGATATCTTGGACGCATATGGTTTGGTTTTGAGCCGAGATTGGGCAAAAAAATTGGAAGGATACTTTGCATCATATTGGTCACATGTATAGTTACCTTATAAAGGTTCTCAAAACCAAATAAAGGTGTTAAGGGAACCTCAAATGAAGTACAATGTAACTCAGTTGGAGGGAAAAAAATGAACCAGTAAATTCTATGTTGTGAAACTATTTTCTTGAACTAGAACCAGGAAATTACAAATCTAAAGAAGCCAATAGCATATCAGATATCCAGCCCGATCTCCTTCAGTTTTCACGAGCTGATAAGAGTGATTGTAATATAGTAGATTTAGTTTCGAATGTAGTTAGTAGTTCAAATTTAGTAGGAGTAGAAAGTTTTTGGATTATTTGTTTTGATGGTTCTAAAACCTTGGAAGGATCGAGAGCTGGTTGTGTATTGATCTATCCAGAAGAAAATATATATATATATANTAAAAGTAAAAAATCTTAAAGTGTACGGAGATTCCAAAATCATTGTTAAACAAGTTCGTAAACAAAATTCATTGTATATAACCACATTTGAAGGCTTACCAAAATGAGGTTTGGGAATTATTAACAAATTTTGATGCATTCAATATCTTTTCAATTCCTAGAGTAAAGAATGTTGCAGCTAACTTGTTAGCTACTTTAGCTGCTAGACTAGTACCTACAAATAACAGATGCTCGATTGAATTGCTTTTCAGGCCTTATGTTCTAGACAACATTACCAATTTAAGGGTGTTTAATGATGATCAACAAATATTGGAGTGTTTAATGAATAATGATACATTTAAAGGAGCCATAATAGATGACGAGGATCATCAAGCGGACCTCCAGAATGGAAAATTCATTCCTAAAGGGGTTAGAACTCTGGAACATATGTTCGATATAGACAATAAGTTCATAAAACCAGCGAATGTCAAGACACATAGCCTGTGTTTACAATTCAAGGTGATAAATCTAGGGACATAGGTTGAACCTAAATATGTGAATTTGGGAAAGTGATGTTCACTTGGAGAGAAGAGTAAATTCATCAGTTTATTCAAACAATACAAAGATGTATTTGCTTGGACCTTCAAGGATCTCAAAACTTATGATACCAAAATTATACATCCTGTTATTCCAATCAAAGTTTGAGTCAAACCTTATCAACAACCTTTTAGAAAGATGCATCCCAAGCTAGAGCCTCTAATTCAAAGTGAGGTAAAAAAACCGTTGGATGCTAAAATCATATTTAAAGTTAGACATTCATAATGGGTCTCAAACTTAGTTCTAGTATGAAAGAAGTCTGGAGAGATCAGACTTTGTGTTGATTTTAGGAATCTAAACCATGCATCAGATAAAGATAATTACCTTGTCCCACCCATGGAACAAATACTACAAATGGTCTCAGGATCTGAGTTATTTTCTCTGTTAGATGGATTCTCAAGTTATAACCAGGTACTAGTAGTAGAAGAAGAGAGGCTCAAGACCACTTTCAGAACCAAGTGGGGGACTTTGGCATATAGAAGAATGCCCTTTGGACTCATTAATGTTGGAGCAACTTTCCAGAGGGATATGGATATAGGTTTCCACGGTCTAATTGGCCATAGTGTTGTGGTCTATTTAGATGATGTTACGATATTTTCAAAGAAGAGAGAAGAGCATGCATTTCATTTGAAACAGATTTTTGAACGTTGTAGAAAATATGGCATTTCTATAAACCCTGAGAAATGTGTGTTTGTTGTGACTGAGAGAAAGCTATTGGGACATGTTATTTCTAATAAAGGGATCTCAATAGACTCGGAGTGAATTAAAGCCATAGAACAGATCCCTTTACCCCATAATAAAAAGGGTATGCAATCTTTTATGGGGACAATTAATTTCGTGCGAAGGTTTGTGCCAGACTTTGCTCAAATCGTCAAACCTTTGCAACAAATGGTCAAGTAAAGTGTGCAATTCAAATGAACTGATTAGGAGAAGGATGCATTTAACAAGATCAAGGCATCCATAGCTCATGCACCATCACTCAAAAGTCCCAATTTTGAAAAGGATTTATCTTGTACACTTTCGCTTCCGATGATTCATTAGCAGGGGTGCTTACACAAAAGGAAGAAGGGGGAGATGAGTACCCCATATCGTTTATGAGAATTGGTCTGCAAGGGGCTGAATTGAACTATCTCGCGGTCGATAAACAAGCCTATGCAGTTTTTAACGCGGTGAAGCAATGCATGCCATATATACTTAAGAACCGCACCAAGGTAATAGTATCACATCCAACAGTACGATCTCTTTTTGTACAAAAAGAATTAGGAGAAAGAAGAGGTAATCGGGTGATTGCCTTGTAAGAGTATGATCTAGAATTCAAACCAAAAACCATTGTTAAAGGAAAAGGACTTTGTATGTTGATGGTCGAGAGTCAAAACAATGAAGATAATAGTTGGGATAATGAAGTTGAATTACACATGGTGGATGTATGTCCTTCATTCACAGCTCCAGATTCCTAGTATAGAGATTTAATTCACTATCTTCGAGAAGGATATTTGCCAGAACATTGGAATCCCAAGCAAAGGAGAGTATTACATTTGAAATCAGCCTTATATCATATTATTGATGGAGTGTTGTTTAGAAAGAACTACGATGGAGTCTTTCTTAGATGCTTGGAACGTGAAGATGCAAATAAGGTTGTAACAGAACTACATGATGGACCTGCTGGAGGTCATTTCTCAGGAGATACAACAGCACACAAGATTCTAAGAGCTAGATATTACTGGCCTACATTATTTAAAGATGCTCACACTCATGTTCGAAAGTGTGATACTTGCCAAAGGAGCGGTGGGAGACAAGCCAAGGCAGCAGGACCGTTGAAACCAGTTATTATCTCGGAACCATTCAAGCAATGGGGGATTGACATTATCGGAGAAATCAATCCAAATTCTTCATTGCAGCATAAGTACATCCTGATGGCAACCGATTATTTCACCAGATGGGTAGAAGCCATTATGTTATGTAAAGTAAATGAAGATGCAGTTATGGAATTTTTGCAAGAGCATATTATGAGTAGGTTTGGGGTTCCGATTTCCCTGTTTTTTTATAATGCTTCATATTTTTCATCTATTAAATTGACTACATTTGCAAATGAAAAAGGAATTAAGCTGCACTGTTCCGCTAACTACTATCTGCAAGGAAATGGTTTGGCAGAATCTACAAATAAAAACCTCATTATAATTTTGAAGAAAATGGTTATAGAAAATCAAAGGAGCTGGCATCTATCTTTGCTCAATGCACTCTGGGATGACAGAGTCATACCCAAGAACTCCTTAGGTGTGTCACCCTACATTCTTGTTTATGGGAGAGAAGCTATCCTACCTCCTAATGTTATGTTGCCATCCTCTAAACTGGCCCAAGACTCTAGAGGTACTGATAATGAAATTCTGCAAATCCAAATTCAAAAGCTGCTAAAGTTAGAGGATTCTAGGTCCAAAGCAAGAGAGAGGTTTAAACATCAACAAGAGATGGTGAAGAGATGGTTTGATAAGCACAAAGTCGGGAAAAGGGAATTCGAAGTAGGTGATTTAGTTCTTAAGTGGGATCACCCGCATGATGAGAAGGGAAAGCACACTAAATTTCAGCAACTATGGATAGGCCCTTTTTAGATTGTAGAGAAGATAGGCCCCTCAACTTACAAATTGCAAGATTTACAGGGGTGGGAGGAGAACTTACCAGTAAATGGTTTAGTTCTCAAGCCATATTTTTCTTAAGGTTTTGATTTTTCTTTTGTACATAAATAAATGGTTTGATTTGTTTTTATTTGTGTTGCCTAGATTAGTTTTAGTTGATTTACTTTTATTTGCTCAAGATTTGATTGCTGTAATTTTTGGTTTGCCTTATGTTTCAATAAATCAGCACAACTTTTGGTTTTGGAGTTCATCAGAGTTCTGGGTAAACTAAAAAATATTTTGATGAAAGATTGCTTACAATTTACACATACATCAAGTTTAAAGATTCTTTAAGATTAATAGATTATTTGAGTAGATTATGAACACATTGAAGTCCTGTTTAATCCCTGTAAAATAACTAAGGACAAAAAAGTCTAGAATACTATTTTGAGGCTCCATTCACTTCACACTAAAGATTGTCCTAGGAGGTTAACAACAAAAGACCCATGGAAAGGAGGCAGGGTAAATGGTTGTATTATATTTAAATGATCCCATGCCACAAACGAAAGCCAAAAAGCTAACAAGAGTCAAAATCTCCAAAGAAGCAAACATCTATCAAAACACATACTAAACAAAATCAGTTTGAATAAGATTGCTAAAAAGTTCTTCTCCGTCTGTGAGTTGAAATCAAAATATCTCTCATACAAAAGGACACTATGGATAGAGGGGCATGAACTAAAATTCAGAAAGAAAGCAATCAGGGAGGACTCAAAAGGACAAAAGTTCAGAAGCATCAAAAGAATGCAAAATGGCATGGGAATGAGGAACAAACAAATATATCTGTTCACCATCTGTTACAATCCTGTGGTGTCTAAGTTGGAAGCTATCCAAAGGCAGAGGTAAAATAAACTTCATATCTTAGGCCTCAGAAGAGTTATCGAGACTATGAAATCCTGGTTCCCCTTTCTTCAATTTGGACCACCATCAATGTTTAAAGTTCATAAATCTTGTATTCTAGAAATCCAGATATCTTAAAGAAATCTAATAAAGTGATACCGTCAAAGCAGTTTGTTGTCTCCAAGGATAAGTTGTTCAGAGATGTGTGTTCGCCTGGTAGTCGCTAATTGTTGTAGCTGCAACTATTTTCCCCAATTTCTTTTAATTTTTTAGGGTCCCCCCTTATCATTTTAATCTTTAGAAGGATTAAGGAATCTCATGACTTCACCAAATTTTTGCCCATGGCTTGAAATTTAAAAAAAAAATTTGAAGGTTTGTTTGCTTACATTGAATGCACAGTTGACTATTGTGCCGATGTATCGGGTGCTCAGTTGACAAGCCAATCGATGACCCCATTGGGAGCATTCCGAGGTTTTTCTCTGATGTATCAGATATCATTTCATCTATCGCATCGGAAGTGGTTTGTCGATCCACCGAAAGCTTAGTCTGAAACAGTTTCGATGATCTGGGTCCCCATTCGTCTGTCGTTTTTCGATATCTACTAAAGCTCGAGAATTATTTTTTTCTCTGTATCGGCTGTGCCTTTTGGAATGAGACGAAAGCCCAGTTGTTTCCATGGCCGACGTTGTGGAGGCACAGTGTGGTGTTAATCCAATGCATTCACATAGTCATTGTCGATACTGAGGCGTGTTAGTTATTTTGACTGTCGATAATGGTTTTATACGTTTCGCATCTTCCGCTCAATGTCTCGGTTACGTTCTACCGAATCCATTCGATGCTTCGCGTCCGCTCGCAAGTTCCCTTTCAATATTGACTTAGTGCATTTATTCTTTCTTGCCCATTAACCTATCCCTCTCCTGGTTGAGCTTATAAAGCCATAGGGGTTGTATTTTCGGTTATTGTTCATCCGTGTTTGTCGCCCATTGGAGCTGCGTAGCTGTCATTGTCTGAATGAATCATTTGCCAATGGAGGTCATTATCTATCCAGGTCATTCGCAAGGTTTCTCCAGGTAGGATTTGCCTCAAATCTTATTGCTCAACATCGTTTTTTACCCGCATATTTTGATAGGGTTAGGTTATTGGTTATCCCACAGGGGTTTTATTGCAAAATGCGAAGATCATTGTTTTTTTTGTTGAATGTTTTCCTGTTTATTTCTGGGAAATTTCCACATCATATCTGAGTAATGAATGTTTTAATTGACAATGAGCTATCTCTTTGTTTATCTTTCTACTTATATCCATGTATTCTGAAATATAACAGCTACCTATAACATTCTAAATGCATGTGTTACAGCACATTACTCATTATTAATTACAGTATTTTTTTTAACGGAAACTGAAAATTTTTGATTGATTAAAATGGTTGTAGCCCAGGCAGGCTTACAAAGGGGGAATTCAGGAAAAGAAGGCTGATGACCTCTAGCTGAACAATCAGCCTTCTTATGAGTCCTTTAAGAAGGGAATTCCAAATGCTTCTGATGCTATTCTGAGAAAATGATTGCTTGCAAGAGTAGACTCTCACGAATTGTGAGCGGAGAAGAATACATAAACAAAACATTAAATAGGCGGAGAGGAGAAATTCCCCTTAATGAAAGGGTCCAATTTCTTCTGGGAGCCTGAGCTAGTGTTTGAGGCTACTTCCTTTTCTCTACGTTCTTTGTTTGGCTTTAGCCCTCTTGTGAGGGGGGGAGAAGGAGATGAAAAGTCTTCAGAATCAGAGGTCCCCTCTAGTGAAGGGACCGAGGATTCCAATATTGCATGGGCTGGAGTCTCATGAACCAAAGCGTTGGGGTCTTTCTTAGAACCTGAAGAAGCAGGTTTTGGAGAAGCTTGTTCAACTACCTCCAAGGAGCCAAGGGGACCAGGGGAATGCCCTGCTCTGGGACATCCGCAGCTTCAGATTCTTGTGCTTCATCTTCCTGAAGAACTTCAAAACTATTTTTGTTTTACAGTCATGAAGTATCTGCAAGAGGAGAATGATCTTGAAGAGAGACCTTGTGTTGAGAAGCTTGAGGCTCCTTTGGCTAGGGAGGACGACGTTGATTAGTGATCGTCTGGAACTCTGTATCTTTGGAAGCTAGGAGATTTGCTGGTTTCTGTGATTCTGCAAGCTTGGGGCAGCTTTTGGCGAATTGGCTGTATACATGACAGAAGTTGCATTTGAATGGGATCTCCTCATAATCTAGTTCTTGAATGTGGCTCCATTCTCCTAATGTGAGATTTAGGGCCTCCGAGAGCCCTTTTTCTAGATTCACCTCGACGTAGATACATGCGCATCTGAACTGACCCCCTTTTGGTTCTGCACTATTTAGATAGCGTCCTAGCTTATTACCAATGTCAATTAGAGTGCTTTTCCCCCAAAGATGAAGAGGGAGGTTAGGGAGTCTTACCCAGACTGGAGCGGCAGTGATCTCTACTTCTGGGTTAAACCCTAGAGACCATGGGGCTAAGAACATGCCTCTCGAGCCCATGAAGAATGGACCCAAATGAAAGACTAGGTCTCTTTCTTCTTTATTCGAGAACAAGAAAACAAAAAACCCTCTTTTAGTTGCAAAGAGAGAGACATGTCCTTGCAAAAGAGGGTTCCAATGTTATGCGATCCAGAGCTCCATCGCCTTAGGGCTGGGCCACAACCCTGTGAACTTACCAATGAGGGATTTCTCTGAGAGGATGAGTGCTTTCTGGCATGGATTTGTAGGAGAGAGCTCCAGATAAGGGATCTTGTCCATCTTTTTCACGAACTTGGATTGAGTGTGAGAAGCTGCTTGACGAGCGGCAGCTTGAACAAGGGCCTTGAAGGCGACGAGTTGGGCATGAGAGCCCATTACCTGAAAAAACTCCACGCTGAGACCATGAGGAGAAGCAACAGCCAGAGGGAATCCCACGCTGAGACACTAGGAGAGGTGACACCCAATGAACCAGCCAGAACTAAGCTCTGCGTAACAAGGGAGGCCGTGGCTAGGCAAACCCTAGCCATGTTTCAGAGAGCCACTCCGCCATCACTAATATCCTCTTTCATATTCCATTGAACTATGTTGTAATGGCTTCTAGATGTATATTTCATTTTTCATTATTAATTACAGTATTGCTCCCTAGGGATAGGTTAAATAGTTTTAGTTAGAATTAGTATAAGTTGTTTTCTGTTTATGATTTAGAAGCGAAAGAGGTAAGACGAGAGGTAAGAACCTGCGCATCACATTGTGACACTCTTCGTTATCTCTATCGATTGCACTTAATTAGGCACTTGCATATCATACATAAACATAAAACTAAAAAATACACTTAAACGATGGACCAGGCCGTAACCGGTAAAGCAAGCTTTAACTGTTTCTTGACCTATGGTAGCCGGACTGTAAACTGGACGGATTCCCCATACCAAACAATAATGAGCTAATTGGGAATGCTTATTGGGGAGAATCCCCCCTACTGTTGTTACCTATGATTTTCCAGGCCTCAACAAGATGTGAGGAGGAGACTTCCTACAAAGTTCGAGATGAAAGACCTAGGGATGATGCACTACTTCTTAGGCATGGAGGTGTGGTAGAATGTGGATGTTATTTTCCTTGGTCAAGGAAAGTATGCAGTGGAGATTCTGAAGAAAATTGGAATACTGGCCCGCAAGGCGATAGGCATGCCTATGGCATCGAACTTGAAGCTACTATGTGATGCTTCATTAGAGACGTTTGATGCCATGATGTATCATCAGATGATTGGCTCATTGATGTATCTGACGAATACAAGACCAAACATATGCTTTGATGTGAACACCCTGAGCCAGTTCCTGACGACTCCAAGACATGTTCACCTAGTTGTTACAAAGCATGTATTGAGGTATCCGAAGGGTACAGTTGAGTATCGGCTCAAGTATGATATGAACCAGAATACTAGCCTGCATGATTATGTTGATTCAGATTGGGCAGGTAGCACCACTGAGAAGAAGAGCAATTTGGGTTGCTTCTTCAGTTTGAGATCCAGTATGGCCTACTTGTTTGAGAGGATGCAGTACTGCATGGCGCTGAGTACAATTGAGGAAAAATATGTTGTCACTTGTCTATTATTTGTGAGGTAGTATACTTCTTTTGAAAGCTACTATTTGATTTGATTGATCTGACTTGCATTTTTTTGTATGATGTAGAGAGGAGCAGTGAAGCTCCAGTATGTGATACAGATTGAGACTTCTTGAAAGAGGGAGTGATGGGTTCTAGCATAGCTGGTGAGACAGGTTGTCTGAGCGTAAAATCCTGGTGAAGCTTGTAGTTTGCTTAGACATAATCAGTCTTGTAGGTTGTCCTCAGATGTAATCAGTCCTAGAAAAGCTTGTAGGTTATCCTTGGATGTAATCAGTCTTGATGTGATTCTATTATAGAAATATCCAAAGTGAAGCTCGAGTACTTCAGAGAAGACATGGCGTGATATAGAATGAGACTTCTAGGATAGCTAGAGAAGATAGCTTGTCTGAGTGTAACATCTTGGTGAAGCTCGTAGCTTGCTCAGATGTAATTAGTCATGTAGTTTATCCTTGGATAAGTCCTGGTGAAGATCATAGGTTATCCTTAGATGTAATAAGTACTAATGTGTTCTATGCTAGAAATAACTGATGCATGATATCTCGCATGGGAAATGAGACAGGTTGTCTGAGCGGGAAAAATTCTAGTGTAGCAGGTTGCTTAGATGTAATCAGTGATGTGACGGGCTATTTGAATGTAAATACTGAGTCCTGGTGTGGTGCGTAGGTTATTCAGATGTAATACGCCCTGTGGGTTGTCTTAGTGTAAATACTGAGCTCTGGCATGGTACGTAGGTTACTCAAACTTAATATGTCCCGAAGGTAGTCCTAATGGAAAAGATCCTGGTCACAGGTAGTTTAGATGTAATCCCTTGAGGTTGACTAGAAGAACGTAAATGGTCTTGGTGTAGCAGGTTGTTGGGTCGTAATTACTCCTACCTTATATATGAGATGTATGAAGTTCCCATGTTGAGATGATAAGGTCTTGAAGCACGAGGAGGTGCACCTAGGCGGTTCTACTGATAGAACACAAGTTGACCGTGCAGAGACGTAATGCACTGAGTTGTGCTCCTTGAAGGTTCTCACATAGTGGTATGGATCCGAAAAGATAATGGTAGGAAATGCAGGTTATTTGCAGTGGCAATGTAAAGAAGGTCCTAGGATGTAGCTACACGATGATATTATATGATGAGAAGACAATAGGAGACATGGTTATTGCAGTGGCAATGTAAAGAATGGTCATTGTCTATACCTATGCGATGGCTTGCTCGTGGATATGATGAAGACCTAGATGAGTTCTAGGCCTACATCCAACATTGAAAAATGTTGGCTTTGTAGAAAATTCCTATGACAGGTAGATGCGACAGATTAGACAAGATAAGAATAATGGTAGCAGTGATGATGATGACCAGATGTGTTGATGACTATGGCGAGAAAATACCTTCCTAGTTAAGAGGGAGTGTTGTTGTATTTGTAACTTCAAAAGATATTCTGATGTATATTATCATTGTATGTTGTTGTATCCCCATTGGGAATGTGTGTTACCGCTTTACGGGATGTCGTCATTATGTATGGTCACTGAGGTAAACCCTCCATTCTAATTCGGAGCTATAGTCCCCATGTTAAATAAAGTAAAATGTATTTATGTGTATTCTTAGTTAGGTCTGCCCAACAAGTAACTCGGGTGACCTAGTGGTTTAGTTAACTAACTCAACGGAAGAATATAAATGGAGAGGCACCCTCCTCATTTGTCATACATTTCACTTGATCTCTCATGTACGATTTAGGAGAGAGAGGAAGAGGAAGGATAGAGAGTTGATGCAGAGATATTGTTCTTGGGTTATTTTATCTTGTCATCTTATCTTTGTGATGGAACTATTATGAGGAAGTTTGTGGGGTTTTCTCCTTTATGGTTTCCCCGATGAAATTTTTTGTGTCTTGTGTATCTTATGTATCTTTGATGTATTGTTGTGCTTTTATTCTTTCAGATAAAGATCCTAAGTAAATTAACTTAGAAAAACTAACACCCTGATGTAAGGAGGGAAACCTCTCATGTGGCAAGGTCTAGACTTGTATCCAACATGGGCATCCCCATACCCAAACCTCAAGGCATAGTTATAGAACCACAAGAGCCATTGTTAGGGTCCTACTCTAACCCCCCTTACTTTTGGTTACATAAGAATACAACCATCTTCTTTGAAAATGACCAAGTAGTTAGTATTGGACAATTAATTAATGTAAAAAGGGTCTTTGTGTTAATTAAGGTCCACTATGTAGTTTCAACTCATTAATTATGTGTGGTTAGGGTTTTGGCTATTGAATAATCTATTTAAAGAGTTAGGAAGTTATGGATTTTTTTGTCAATAATTGAGTATTTGGAGCTTTGTTCAAGTCAAAGGTTACCCCACCTTAAGAGATGAGTGAACATTGCTTTCTTAATTTATTATCATAATACATGGGTTACTTAATCAATATCGCTCTTCTCTACTGTCTTGTTTTTCATTGTTATGCACTATAATCTATGGTTTCTTGCATCATAAATCTCAATATATCTTGTGGTTTTCTAAGTTCGAGGGTTAAGAATACCAAAAGTGGTATCAAAGCCACTTTCTTGGGCCAGCATGCCTCCAAAAATTTTGTAGTTTTTTTAGGCTAAAGAAAATTTTTGCATCTTTAAATAACACAGAGATTTGTTGTTTAGTGGGTAAACCTATGGTTGCGGAAGCATGCACATAGAAAATACAAGTGGTACTAGGTCACATTGTTGGACACCCTTGTTACCTCTATTGGTACCCTTTCGAGCACTATACCATTAGACAACATCTATATACAAAATTTCACTTTCACATATTATAAGGTATATTGGAAGTCCCCGAGTCAACCTGAAACCAAATTTAAATGATTTGATCGACCGTCTTGCTACTATAATGGCACCAAGAACAATGCTTGGGAAGTTACTCTCTAGAACTTGGGTATTCATGTAGTACAGTTAAGGGCATAGTTGAGCCTCCTTAGTTAGTGGCTTGAGATATTGGGTCATGTAATACTATTGGACCATGCATGTATATCCGAGAGCTATAACATCTAAAACTCCCTTGTTGTTGGGACCTCAGAAAATAAGATCAACCAATGAAAATCCTACAACTTTGTATCCAGAAGGAATTTGGTAATTTTGTCAATGCAATAATATTCAACTTGGAGTAATACCCCCACCAAGATTGTTCATTGTTGGAGACCTATCTCAAAAGAATCATTGCATCATGTTGATATACGTCTCTAATAAAAAAATTTCTTCAAAACAGACAATACTACATTTGGTGGTACATCTCAAAAAACTCTTCTTTTGTCACTAGTTGTTTTGAGGTAAGTTGGTATTAGTCTTTTTCATATCATCAGTGGTCCTATGATTAACAACTGCAACCAACAAAGCACAAAGGACTATAACAAGGATTGTCCCAATGAAACTAAGGATCTTGAATAAGTGGCCATGGCCTCGAAGCATACAATTGATTGAATCCACACCAATTAGGTTAATCAACAACAAATATTGAATATCATAACTAAACACATTGGTATAGAACCCACACTAGAGAATCAATCCATTGATGTTGTGGTCAATGAAGAATAGGGCTCTCACACTTTCCTTCCCAAAACCTAGCTTCCACCATTTCAAGGTAACAATTCATAGCACCATTTTCCAAAGGTTAACATGGGCAAATTTGATGGCCCAGGTTGCTAGGTTTGGAACGATAAAATTTGTTCAGTGGAACTTCCACTTCATAAAGAATAAATAATCCATGAATAGATTATAAGATGAGATATGATTATATTACAATGATAAGGTAGCCGCATATATAGGCTACATGGCAACTATTCGCGAAGGTTTATGTCCCTTAGTTAAATTATTAATTTTTAGTTTATTTTGTTATTATTTATTAATTGTTAATTATTTAATTTTATATTTGTTACATTGCCTTCCTCTTTAGCATTGATTTGTCCTCAAAGCATATTGACGAAGAAGACGTACGTCTTGTGCTTGCAATGTTGTCGCATCTTTCCTTGTTGTGTCGTAGTTGATGATACTTGCCTATGTGAACTTCTAAGTGTTGAACACACCCTTTGAAACATAGACAGATCAATCCATCCTAATTTGATCCTCTACAAAATGTTGTATTTCCACGGTGAATTGTCATCATAAGACTTAAGTACACTGGTATCATTAACTTTCATTAGTTTTTCTTGACTTTTAGGATATCTATTTATATTATTTGGATGTGGATAGAGGATTTTTATAATGTTATTTTCCTTGATCGTGTTCGTAGTGTTTCTTGTTTAAACTTCCGTGTATGCTTTTCTACAACTAAGTTGGCAACTTGAGTGGTGATCTAAATTGGATTTGTGAGTGCGCCTTTTCCCATAACTTGTATTTTTATTCTTGATGATTTTGAAGGCTTGTTCTGGATTTTCTCTAATTTGTCTTCGAACATCTTGTTATCATCTTGAACCTTCTTATACTTTTCTTCTTGTGATTTTTCATCATCCCTGAACTTCTTAAGTTGTTCTTTTAAGTCTTGATTATAACTCTTGAGGTGGAAATTTTCTTCTTCTTTTTTGAATAATATCCCTTCGATGTCTTCAATAGATTGCTATATTATTCAAGTATTTTATAACTTCCTTATTTTTGTAACTAACATCTTATTATGATTTCTTAGCCATAAGATTTCTTCAATATTGCTTGATAATGTTTTATTGATCTTTGTGATCTCCAACTTGTGTGTCTTTTTAATGTCGTATTTTTGTTGTTCGAGCTCTTTTATCTATTGTTGATGTTAGCATACCTCTAATTCTTGGAATCTTAATTTCTCCTATATTTTTGCAACTTCCTTATTCTTGTTGTTGAGGACTGTGTTCAAGTGTATCACTTCTTCTACTTTACTCTCGTCGGCTTTCCTTTTGATATTTGGGATTTGTGATTTTTTTATTGAGATGCTTTTCATTCCTTAATTTTTCAATCAATGTGTAATAATCTTTGAATTCCTTTTGAATTTTTTGTAAATCAATTATCGTTTGTAATTTTTTGTTTTCCTTTTGACAACACATTAATTCATACTCTAATTTTATTATTTGTAAATATGAATAGTACTCCATAATTTGCGATTATGAATTCTCTTCAAATTCATCTTATTTTCTTTGACACAAGGTAGACAAAAGATGTAATAGCCCCCAGTGTGGTTCTTGTTGGGGAAAAATATTCATTGACTAGGTTTAATGACCCCCCCTTTAATCAAATAATATTATTCCAAAAATAATAATATGATAATAATGTTTTATTTCCATGTGGTTCACATCCTCGAGAATATTGATCAGGCTCGCTACATCCACAATAATAATTCTAGGGGGTCCACCCGAAGGGGTCTCGCTCTATCGACTTCGATTTTGGGAGGTTGACCCCAAAGGACCCAGAGAGTTGGATTTGTGAGAATTGAACCTCTGACCTCAATATCAAACAGTCTTTGGAATTAGACTCCAACCAACCGAGCTGCCCCTTGGGGCTAATATGATAATAATGTTATTGCATTTTTTGGATAATAATAATAATATTCAAAAAGCCTAATAGGTGTAGAATAAATGATGAATGGGTGTACTGTTAAGGGACTCCTTGCGTAAGGTCACTAGTTCAAAAATTTGTGGGTGATTACTTACAAATAATAATAATAATAATAATACTAATAAATTGAAATGGTTAAGGGATGGGGGATTTAAAAATATTATAATAATATTTATTACAATAATAATACTATTGTATTATTTTTAATGTTGGGATAATAAATCTTTAATAAAAAACAAATATTACAATAATAACAATATTATATAATATTTGAATTTTTATTAAAGAAATGAGGGCTTACATGGAGGAAGCTTGCTGAGGGAAAGAGTGAAGAGAGAATGGATGGTGCAGTTGGAGTGGTGTTGGAATTAAACATAGGCGGTGGAAGGGTGAGAGGAAGGTGTGCAGGCGCACACGTGGGGGGGATTGGGGGAGGGGGGACTAGAGCAAGGATAGGCGTGTAAGGGGTTCGAAAGTGGTGAGGAGTTGAATGCATGGATTGGAGATGAGTTGGAGGGCGCAGGTGGAGGGGTGTCATGGGAGCTAGAGTGCAGGTGTGAGGGGGAAGGAGGTTTGCAAGAGTGGAGCAGGTGGGTCAAGGAGAGGACGTGGTGATGTAGCAGGGGGTTGAAGAAAAATGGTAGGGGTGTCGGCCAAGCGATAGAGTTGGCGTGGGTGCAACAAAGGATGTTGAGGATATATGACATAGAGGAATTGGGTGGGTGAAAAGAGGATGCTCGGGGGGAGCATGGACTTAGGGAAGTGAAAGGAGGGGAGAGTGTATAGGAAAACCCCGGGTAGAATCTATGAGGCACGATTGAATAAGGGGAAAGAGTATGTGTGAGGGGAGAAGGGCATGTAAGTGATTCACAACAGATGAATGAGGAGAAACTACGATACATGGGAGTGTGAGGAGTGTGTGAAATGAAAGGGGCATGAGGAAGTAGGGTTGACATTTTAGAGGAGAAATAGTAGGGTTATGGTCAAATACCACAAATTCAAGGAATCCCTGGAATACTGGCTAAAATACAAATTAGACAAAGTATAAATAATGGATAAAATCCAAATTAGACAAACCATAAATAATGGCCAAAGGTTGGATCAGGCATCTAGGCTTTGATACCAAATGGAATACTAAAAATTCGTTCACTAGAACTTCCACTTCAGAAAGGATAAATAATCTACGAATTAAATATTAATAAAACATGATAGGATAAGATATGATGGTATTACAATGATAAGGTAGCAACATGTATAGGCTACATGGAAACTATTCGTAAAGGTCTATGTTCCTTAATGAAAATATTAATGTTTATTTTATTTTGTTATTGATTAATTGTTAATTATTTGATTTTATATTTGTTGCAAGGTGTTGGTTGTGGAGCCTGATCTTCCTAATTAAGAGATGTTATTGTTCAGTCATGTTTGTACCCCAGTTTTACTGTACACTCATCCCAACAGGGGGGTGCAGGGGTACGTCGCCCCCCCGTAGGGGTCTGGGGGTGAAGGCCCCGAAATAATTTTTTGGGGATGTTTGTTGGCCAATAGTTTAAGGGCCCATGGTATTGGGTGACCCATAGTATTTTCCCATGTTAATTCCCCTATAAAAGGAAAGCATTGTAATACGGTTGTGTAGTGTATTGTAGCATTGTAAAAAATGATCTCTATGATTATGTGAGAGAGTGAAGAGGAAGTGCAACAGGTTTGTTGCAGGTTGTATCCCTTTATTTTGTTGGATGGTATAATAATAAAAGGATTGGCAATTTATGCGTGAACATATCCCATCTTGGGTGAACCATGTTATATTGGTGTCTCTCTTGTAATATGCTTATGTTTTAATATTTACATCTTGTTTATTGTTATTGCTCTGCGATCTCGTTTCTCTAACGCAAGGTTACCCAAATTGAACGTTATTTTGCTCTCCATGGTAGTAAGGATGATCTCCAAAAGTAAAGAAGTGGAGATCTTATATTTAGACAGAACATTTGCAATGGTGGCAATAGTTCCAAAAATCATATCGTCATTATGTCCCTTGGAGGCATTTTGTGAAGATTGTTCTTGATTGTTTGGATGGGACACTCACTACCTTGAAAGGTTGACCAAATTACACTAGAGTGGTGCAATTTTGGACTATATTACAACATTTGTGAAATTGGAAATCTAGACAGATGGCCTCTTTGATTCCTTTTTTTTCATGAATGCTTCATCAGTGGACTCAAAGAGGCAATTCAAGCACATGCCATTATGCAACACCCAACCCAACGGACCTTTATTACCTACTTTCACTAAGTCTTACATGGATCCTACTCCCAACACCTCCAACATGCCACCATTAATAATCCAAAATTTATCTCTTTATGTGATGGTCAAATGCCAACGCCTCATACTTTTCTATAACATTGATGATTTTTTATTTTTATTTTTCGTGGGCATAAATGTAAAGAACAAAAAATACTTAAATAGATGTATCCCCACATAAACACCCAAAATACATAACAATTGAAGGCACTCATAAACAAAAAATGGAGGTTATTTCTCTACCCATGGAATTTGACATCACATTGCAAGATCCTGGGGAGGAACCCCAAATCTTTCTCCATGCCTTATCTAATTTTTTCACACCCTATATGTTGAAGGTGATAGGATACATCAAGCACCATAAAGTCATTGTATTAACTGGCATCACCAAAACCCATGAATTTATTCATAGGAGAGTGGCAAAAGAAACCCAATGGTATGTTCGCTATATACCAAATTTCCAAGTTCTGATCACCAGTGGTGGTCTGATGGAATATGAGGGTTGTTGTGAAAACATGAAACTCTAAATGGGTGACAACCATCTTAAAACACACATGTTTTCTATCAAAATGGGTGGTTGTGATGTAGCTCTAGGGGCATAATGGATAAGGACTCTAGGACCAGTCATCATGGATTTCAAGGAACTATATATCAACTTTGCTAAGGAAGGGCATAAACATCATCTCAAAGGGATTACTTTAAGTTCTATAGAAACTATCACTTCCCAATGTATGGAGAAGTTATTGAATAAATGCCACTCAAGTATTATTGCACAATTCAATGCCATCCAAGTCATTGACACATCCCCACATGACATTCACTCTTCAAACAACAACAATTTTTTGAAACACCAAGTTATCAACCCCCTAACGCATGCCTTTATTGGCACCCTTTATCTCAAAATAATGAAATCGAAATGATCATTCAAGAGCTATTGGAGGTTGGGATCATCCATCCCTGTACAAGCCCTTATTTCTCACCAGTGATTATGGTATTGAAAAAGGAAGGCTCCTAGCACATGTGTCTCAATTTTCAAGCTCTCGATATGTTAACTATCAAGGATAAATTTCCCATTTTATTCATTGATGATCTCTTGGATGAGCTTCATCAAGACAATTTCTTCACTAACTAGACATTTCGTCCAACTACCACCAAATCAGAATGAAAGAAACAAACATGCATAAGAAAACTTTTTGCACCCATGAGGGCCATTATGAGTTCTTAGCCATGCATTTTTTCCTTTGCAATGTTCCTTCCACCTTTCAAATCCTCATGAACAAGATGTTCCCACCTTTCGTCCACAATTTTGTGTTGATTTTCTTTGACAATATATTGATCTACAACACCACATGGGCAGGCCACCTGGGACATGTTGAGCATGCCTTTAAATTACTATGGGACCATCAATTATTTGTCAAGCATTCTAAATGTGCTTTTGGGGATACTAAGGTTATATTTGGGTCACATTATGAATTGGGATGGATTGCACATGAACCCAAAGAAAGTGGCACCTATGCACAATTGGCCATTCCCCGAGACCCTCAAGAGCTTGCGTGGGTTCCTAGGATTGACTAGATACTGCAAAAAGTTTGTGAAAATTATGGTAAAATTGCATTCCCCTTGACTTCATTGCTAAAAAAAAATGCATTTGTTTGGAACAATAACGCCTAATTTCACTAAGAATTTTTTCTTAGAATGTGCCTTAGGAAGAGGTATTAAAGTGGTATAGATGCAAGACACACTTTATTTGGCCTTTACCAATAAGCAATGATGTGATCGAAATTTGGGCAAATATACTTATGAAAAAAAGATGATGGTCATCCTTCACACCGATAAGACTTGGCGCCTTTATTTAATAGGGGGATGCTTCCAGATAAAGATCGATCATGATAGTTTAAAATATTTACTTAAACAATTGTTTTCATCTTTAGAGCAACATAAGTGGGTTATTAAAATGTCAGGGTATGAATATGAGATTATAACTAAGAAGTGTAGTGATATTGTGGCAGTTGATGTGTTCTCTAAGAAATTTGAAGAGGACAACTCTCCCTTTGAATTATCCTTACCAATTTTAGAATCACCAAAGGAAGCACATCAAGAATGGACAGTGAACGAGGCCACAGTGTGGTTCATCCAATGACTTAAGGAAGATCTGAACCCTCCTACAAGTGTACGTGGCACCAAGATACATTGCACTATAAAGAACATATTTTTATGCCATTGAATTTAGCCTTAAAACAAAGAGTATTAGAGGAGTTGCATTCATCACCCTTA
This sequence comes from Pseudotsuga menziesii, assembly GCA_001517045.1. Lineage (NCBI taxonomy): Eukaryota > Viridiplantae > Streptophyta > Pinopsida > Pinales > Pinaceae > Pseudotsuga > Pseudotsuga menziesii. The sequence goes on from LPNX010779290.1 coordinate 339,446, forward strand.
GCATGTCACTCAATATTTGATAAAACCTATGAAAGAATTAAGCATTCATTCTTTTTGGAAGGCATGAAAACAAACATCCAAACCTTTGTTACAGCTTGCAACACTTTCCAAATACACGAAGGAGAAATAGTGAAGTTGCCAATGGCATTGCAATTGCTTCCAATTCCAACCTATATATGGACAAATATTTCTATCTATCTTATAATGGGGCTTCGTAGAGATGGTAATAAATCAATCTCATGGTGTTCATTACTTGTCTTTTGAAATATGCCCACTTTCGTGCCTTTTTCACACCCTTTGACACCATCATTCATTACCCAAATCTCCATGGATCAATTTTTAAATTACATGGAATGTCAACTTATATTTTCTTTAAGCAGGGACCCTACCTTTACAAGCAACTTTTGGCATGAGTTATTTAAGATTTGAGATACCCAATTGAAACTTAGCATGGCCTATCGGCCATAAATAGATGGCGAAACATAAGCAATGAATAAATGTTTGGAAACTTATTTTAGATGCTTTGCTTCAGAGAAAGTTGCACCAATGGGCATAATGGATTCCTCATACAGAATGGTGGTATAATACCAATTATCACGAGGCCACCATATGAAGCAATATAGGTCCAAATCCCTTGTCTATGGTATCCTATATACCAAGCACTTCTCAGATCCATGCAATTGATCACACACTTCACACCAGAGAAGTTATTCTCCACACACTTAAGGACAATTTACCTATGGCTCAAAATAGAATGAAATAATAAGCGTATCAACATCACTTAGAGTGTTCATTTGTATAAAGGGATGGAGTATTTGTTCAACTTCAACATTTTAATAAGACATAATAATAACCTCCACCAAAAAAAAGCCTCAATGTTCTATGGACCATACATTATTATCCAACACATTAGATAGGTGACCTATAAGCTACCTTTGCCAAATCAATCCAAGATTCACTTGGAATTTTATGTATTTTGCCTTAATAAGGTGGTAAGCTCCAATTGTAAAGTGCAAACCAAGTTACTAGAGCTTGACGAGGAAGGTTCCATTTGGCTACAGTTAAAAGCAACAATGGATATTATGGAACACCAATTGCATAGGCATATAATTAAAGAAGTTTTGATCCAATGGAATTACATGCAACCATAAGATGGTACCTAGTAACCAATAGGGATTATGTAATAATTTCCTCACCTCCAGCCTTGAGGACAATGCTACATTTGAAGGGGGGGCATGCCAGGGCTCTACCCTAACCCTTGTTACTTTTGGTTGCATAGGAATATGGCCATCTCCTTTGAATAAGGTCAAGTAGTTATTAGTGGGAATAAGATTAATGTAAAAAGGTTCTCTATGTTAATTAAGGCCCATAAGGTAGTTGGTACTCATTAATTATGAATAGCCCTGGTTTTGTCTACTGAATAGTCTATTTAAAGAGTTAGGGTGTTATGGACTGTTTTGTCAAGATTTGTGTATTTTGAGCTCCGCTCAAGTGAAAGGCCATCCCACCTTAAGAGGTGAGTGAACATTGTTTTCTAAATTTATTTTCATAATACAAGGGTTGTTTATGCAACATCTCTCTTCTCTATTGCCCTTTTTTGGTTATTTTGTGCTATAATTTATGGTTTCTTGCATCATAAATCCTATATATCATGTATTGTTCTAAGTTTCAATATTAAGAACACCACAACCACACTTTGGTTTATAATGATGTAGTGCCCCCGACCTTTAGAAAAGGCCAAAGGCATTAGGAAACCTAGGAAAAGGGCTAAATTGCTATTACATGTGGAATTAAGTGTTCTAAGTTTATCCCAACAAGCCATATAATCAAGAAATTAGAACTTATATCCCTATGAAATTCCTTAATGTGCCTACTATTAAATGCAATTTGTAACTCATACATGGGTAAGTCATGGTAATCTGAATCTCTACCATGAGTATGGGCATACAATTAAGTCAAGCACTTGATAGAAAATATTGGATTGTGAAGTAAGTATTGAGACTTTTTTTTGTAAGTTATGAAACTATTCTATTAAAAAAGGTGATACTGTTACAATTTTTTTTATAGTTCACAGATGTATTCCTTCTCAAAGAGACATGCAGGTTGAAAAATTCTAAAAAGATTACTGGCCCCTCCCTCCATGAGGGAAAACAAGTCCAAGGAATAAAGAAGAGTATCCTTATACAAAAAGACATAATAGTTCCTGAAATAAAACCAACGGACAAGATTTTGACATTGATAAGTCCACAATATTCCTGACAAAAACAAAAGAAGCCATTGAAAAAACCTGATTAAGGCTTGTGAAATGGATCCTCAATGATAGGTCATCCAGATCTAGAAGAAATTGGCTCGCTTGGGTCATCCTTGGAATTCAATGTGTCGTCACTGGAAGCGTCCGCCTCCTCGCTGCTAGAGGAATCATCTTCATCACCTCTACCTGCAGAAGGTTGTTTAACTGGGAGAGGGGTTGTCTTTTTGGCCATTGCTGAGCTAGGAGTGCATTTACCAGTAGAGAGGGATTTTATGTGGTTCGACGGGGGGAGGAGGAGGGTCACAGTCCATAGGGACTGCGGGGGAAATGGTGGAGGAGGAAGGTGCAAAGGCTGATATAGGGGGGGCTTTGGGGACAATAGGAGAGGGAATTGGTGGTGCAGGTGCTAGAGGTTGGGAGTGGAAGCAGAGAATGAGCTGAATGAGGGGGGTTTTTATCACCCAATAGTTCCTTCATCGCTCCAGAGTGAGACCAGCTGCGTTGATTGCACCAAACAATTCATCTTCCCAGTCATTCACCATGCGACGAACAACTTCAGGGATCTCAACATCTAAGCCATCACCACTAGCTTGAGCACTGAGATGAATTAGGCATTTATACTGGGTACCTCTCCCCAGATGACCACATCGAGGGGTACCTCATTGTCTGCGTGACATTGCTAGCTGATGGAGGGTGACTATGAGCTCAGGGCTAGGGACTGAGTTGTAGAGGGCCAAATGATCTGAAGAAGGCTGAGTACAGAGCTGCAAGGACACAGAGGGAAAATGACCAAAATGACAGATTATCCTGAGCATTAATATATTGGCGCATAAGCCCAGGCACCAAGGAGGTGCATTAAAATCCTCCTGCAATGAGGTGGTGACCGCGTCTCTTCGGGCATCCATGAGATGTCCACATCTTAGCTCAAAGTTAATGACCGCAACCATAGAGGGGGTGATGAATGGGTGACATCAAGATGACGAGGGGATGGCCCCATCATCATCTCTTGTATCCTTGATGGCATTGATATCACCCGCATCCGGGTGACCTAAGTATTGTGATTATCCTTTACTAGGATAGTAATTATCTTTCAAATGAGGATTACTTATCAATTTCGTGGTGTGTGTGATAATAGAATTTGTTAAGCAATAGGTAAAAATAACATTAGAACATAATCATAGGCTTCTATCAACATCCACACAAACCATATAAAAAACATAGGCACATGATGCATATTATAGCCTCCAAAATCAAATCCCCTGATTGTCCTCGACAAACATCTTTCACTAGTTATGATTTAGATTGTATGGTTGTATTCCCTCCAACCATCAATCACCAATACAAATTAGGTATACACTAACACAATAATATATGTAACAATATAACCAAATCTCCAAGAATAGGACAAATCTACATATAAAGATACTCACAATCAAAATACAGGGTGCACTCATGTCAGCACCAAGAACACTACCAGCCGAAACAGTTAGAACTTGGTCATCCAGAAAGCTTTTCTAGTGAAAAAAAGTTCCTTACTTGAATCGTCACTTCTAACACAATGGAATAGGTTTCAAAATCCATAAATGAACAACAATGGGTGAATTAGAACCTATCGCCCCTCTCATCACCATGAGAGTTACATTCGTAAACCATGAAGAAGGATAAGAAGAATAGAAAATATAGGAGTTCTGTAGCAATACAAAGTATCAAGAGACATCCATCCTGCATATAAATCCTAGGGCATCATCCATAAATAATTGCATAATTCAATTTATCCTCTATGGCACATAAACAAAATAAAATAACATAAATAAGTATATGAGCAAATACTTATCTTTAATGACAACTGAATGTAGTAGGACAACTTTCCTCCCAGCAGTAGACACAGTCAAGCCTTTCTTACTTGAACAACTCACCCCCGATCTTAGAGCATGAATTGACAGGTATTGGCTCACTTAGTCTAGAAAATCTCAAAACTACCTCTTTCGAGAACCAACATGCTTCCCACTACTACTTTCATGTTCGTCTCCACTACCTATGGGATATGATATAACTCACTATTCCCATTTTCTGGCTTCCTCTGCGATATCCTAGACTAATAGAGTGATGTAACAAAATCATAGGGGAAACAACTAGACAAACTTTGAGTCTCAATACACTCCCCATGCTATCAATATTACCAACATGGCGAGAAAGCACAATTCAAGTGATCCAAATCTCAAGATTAGATTCAACAAGGAGAGGGAATATGAATTTATAACACAAGGAGGCCAACTCTAACCTAAGAGAACCAACTCAAGCTAGAGAGAGTAAGGTTAAGCTTCATCATGGAGTCTTAAATCGAAGTAGTGGAGTGGTGGCTTAGTTAGGATACTCCATTTCCTGGATTAGCACCATGATGAGGAGTTACCAAAAACCAAGGAGTGGAGCCATCATGAGCACAATGAGGCACACTAATGCATAAGGGGGGTAACAAAAGATGAAGGAGGGAACATTACGAGAGAGAGAGAGATAGGACCCAATATAATCATAAATAGCATACAAGCATAGAAAAAGGGATGAATGGAGGAGTTCAGCACACTTGTGGATGTGGAGGCACACATCAAGGAGGTGGAAGCTAAATTACAGCTTACAACTCCTAGAATCTAGGGAGAGGGCACCTTAGTGCAAGTGGGGTCCAAAAAAGGGAATATTTTACTCAAGGAGGGAACACTGGGAAAGAGGGGCACACTAAGTTATGAATGAGGTGCAATACTAACTCCATAATCCATAAATACCAAGAATAGGGTCCATTGTACAAGGTTTGGGTGCTCAACTTTATTAATACCAGCAAGGTGCAAATATGAACTAGGATGGACAAACTAAAACCAACAACATGTCCTAAGGTTCTAGGTATGTCCCCATTCCCCCTCGCACTATGGAATCCATGGTCTCCCATACACTTTTAGTTGCCTTTGTTGAGCCAATTGTTTATCTAATCAACAATAACAACATTCAAAGACAGCAAAAATGTCAGTAATAACATTAATATTAATAATAGTGCCAAAGTCTAAAGTCAAGTAATTAAACAATGAACATAAGTCCTTAATCACACTAACATGAAAAGGAACATAATTCCACCATCACATAAAATATCATAAGTTCATAATGCAAAACAACATAAGTCACATGAAATATCGTAATTCTAGGGCTTAACAATTGAGGTATTACATCCCCCTCCCCCTTAAACAATGCATGGACTCAATACATATTACATACATGTCGCAAAATTTCAAAATAGATGAGGGTATGCTTCCCTCATGGCATCCTCCAGCTCCCAAGGCACATCATTACAACTGTAATGAGTCCATTAGACCTTTACCTACCTAATTTTCTCGATTCCGAAACAACTTGACATTGTTTCCCAAAATGGAAACAGGTTGTACCGAAAAATACCCTTCTAGTTCCACCAGGATTCTAATTTGGTGGCATCCTGACCTCAAATCTATTTTTGAAAACACCTTGGATCCTCTCAACTGATCAAGCAAGTCATCAATTCTTAGTAAGGGATATTTGTTTTTAACTGCTGCTTTGTTCAACTGTTTATAATCTATGCAGAGTCTTAAAGTTCCATCCTTCTTCTTCACAAATAAAACAGGGGATCCCCAAGGTGAAACACTGGGTCTTATGTAACCTTTATTTAGTATCTCCTCTAACTTCGTATGCAATTCCTTTAACTTTGGATTACTCATTATATAAGGTGCTTTAAATGAAGGTATTATTCCTGGCATTAAGTTGATAGAAAAATCAATGTCACTCTTAGGAGGCATTCCTTGTGGTTCTTGAAATATATTTGCAAACTCTTGTACTACTAGATAATCCTGCAGTTCTGGCTCTTTTCCTTCATTTAAATCTTCCACATGAATTGCATATAACTAGAATCACTTTCTAAGACATTTTTTCATTTGTAGAGCCATGACTTGCCTTAAGGATATGGGTCTAAGTATAGCTTCGAGCGTCACTCGATTTCCTTCTTCATCCAAATAAGTATAAGTTTTATTATGACAATCCAATATGGCATGGTGTACATATAACCAATCCATGCTAATCATTACATCATATGAACCTAAGGGTATGATGTTTAAGTATTCAAAGGTTTTCAATCCATTCATTCCTAAAGGACACACTTATACAAATTTAGTGATTTTCCTCTTGGCCCCTATAGCTAGCTGTATTAGACTTTTTGTTTCAAGTTTGATTTTCTTCAAATGAAATTTCTCAACTAAATGAGGTGAAATGTAACTATTGCTAACTCTAAAATCAATCAAAATAACTATGGTTTTATTAGAATTCTTAACTGCTACCTTAATCATTTTGGATTGGTGGTTATCTTGCCTCCCATCCAGGGTTGCATAGATCCTTTGAACACTTCCACCAACATATCCAACAGTTGAAGCCTCTTGAATGTTGTGAAGGTTATTCCTCTTACATGGGCATTGTCTGGAAAAGTGTTTTTTCTTGCATATCCAACATTCCACGAGTGGTATTTTCCCTAAAGGATCTTCCCTTGGCTGTCCTTGTTGATAAGAATTATTGTTTTTGAATTTTGAAGGTTTGAAACCTTTGTTTCTTTTCTCTTGTTTGTTCTTATTCATATCCTTCCAATTCTTTTGATATGGTACCTTGCTCTTATTTTGTTCATATAAGTGTTTTTTCTTCTAGATGTCATCCTTAAGGTTCTTTGGTCTATCATACTAAATTTTATCTCTATTAGATTCAGAAAGACCACTTAGGAACATTTGAATCTTTACCTTCTCATCTTTTATGAAGTTTTCATACTTCAAAAGTCCCAATTTTTTTTCTCATGGGACTCCATAGTCATGCTTCCCAATTTGAGCTCAAAGAACTTTTCCATCTTATTGTCATAGTAATGCTTAGAGAGGTATTATTTCTTAAACTACTTCTTAAATTTCTTCCAAGACATTCTCTCTTTGTCGATGTCTTTTAAATTAACTAGTTGATCCCACCAGATGGATTCCTTACCTTGCAGACAATATATGGCTACTTGTGCTTCCATATTAGGTGTGTACTGGTGTAGCTGGAAGAACTTCCTCAGTCCTAACAACCATGCTTCTGCATCTTCTCCTTGCTTTACTTCTCCATCAAAAGTAAGAGGCTTGATTCTTCTCAGCTCTCCTGCTAGTTCATCCCGAGCACACCTCCTCTTCTTGTATCTCACTAGAGATATTTCAAGACTACTCTATGTACTTCTTGATGCATACCCCTTCTTCCTCTATGAGTGATGTAGTTTCCTTGCAGATGATCTAGATCTCATATAACCTCTTATATGACTCTTTTCAACATATATTTGGACGGTCTTCAATGGTTTTAGATCATTCATAATATATTCCTAGATATGAATTACCCTTTCATTATCCTCCCTATACTTCCTTATTGAATCCTCCCAACTTAATGATTCACTACTTCTTTTATGTCTACTTGACCTTTTTCCTTCAACAAACTCCTCTTCAAGGCTATAGGGTCTATGTCCATCTTAAAAATCCATATCCAATATTTGAATTCCTATTGCTGAACTCGTGCTTGTTGAATCTCTGGTTAGACTAAAATTCCAGTTTAGTGGTCACATTGCTTGCTCAATCATTGACTAGGAATTGCAATGTGTTCATTTTCAACCATTTGTTAGAAACTACACATGGGTTGTTATTGAGTAAATATTCATATGGTTAGGGTTGGACCACAACAGATAGGATGACACCAGAAGTCAACTATAACCCCAAGTATGCCATATGAATGTAAATGCTAAAAACAAAAATAAATGTCCATACATAAACCTAAAGTTTGAAGAAGTCCGTCATTGAGCTTCATGTCCAATGCTTGAAACCTACAACTTGTCCTCAACAATGAATGTATCCAAACATATAATATATTCATGAAATGTTAACACCTACTCTAGCGCAACCCATTTTCAACATGTATGAAGGATATATACCCATGGAAATAAATATGACATTTGCACATGAAATTGGATGAGAAAAAGAGTATTTCTATTAATTGAAAATCAAAGTACAAATGACAACCTCTGTCGACAACTCGTTGGAACTGAGAAATCAAGTTCCTCCACTTGGGCCTCCACCACTTTAATCCTCCATGCAAAGGAAAGCTCACAAAGACAATTAAGAGCTTTGGAAATGAACATAAAGAGTTCAATTAAGAAGGATAAAGGGATCTAGACTCAAGCATATGGAAATGGGGAAAATTTCAGTATAGTTTCCTTACTCTTAAAGTTTCTCCTCCTTCAATGCTTCATAATGACTCAATAGCCCTCAAATGGGACATAGAGGGTCGAATCAGAGCGTTTCCTACATATTGAAGGTCAAGGATCATAAGCCCTATGACTTACCATGGAAAATCCAAAATATTTTTAATTTTGAGCACAAAACTAGATGTATGCCAGTTGGAATGGTGCAACATGCATATACGTGCCTTGGATAGCTGTTCACCCGCATGTACCTTCAAAAATGATTTTTTAAGGGTTATATTGAAGCATTAAGAATACATTGAGCAAGGGGGATATAGTGAGTATGCATAGGGACAAAGGAAGGCCATATAGGAATAATGTATAAGGTGTGGCAAAAACATGCTATAACAGATTCCCCCTAATGTGTGAGGTCATAGGGGTACACATGGCCAAAATAAATTATAACAATTCCAGAAGTGGAGTGGTGAATACCCAACTTGAAAAAATAGCCACTCGTCGACATAGTACAATAATAACTCTGAATACATGATTGCATATATCAAGTATATATAGTAGTCCCATATACACATAAATACAATGGCCATGAACAAGCATAATGGACATATGTCATAAGTGGTCACAACCATGTACAATATATAGTGGAGTATGGTCTCCATATTGAATGAAGACAACTTGTACATAATGAAGTACATTGTAATGATACGAGCATTGAAATCCCATAGGTATTACTGCAATCCAGGTAGTAGCATATATGGAATGCCACCATAATATGAGGTCTTACGCAAACCGTCGATGGCATATGTCCCATCACGTGAATGTTTTGAGGTCGAACATGATTAAACATCATCTGATTACCAGTCATTGTGGTATATTGTTAACAGACACAAGATAACAAACCAATAATGAAATTCATTGTCAAGGTACTGAGTGTAGTATTCCCAATTTGTCAGTGGTGATAGAACATACTACTAATGATTGTTAGTTTCAATGCATTCAACTGACTATAGATCCCATTTCTAGAATAAATTATCTAAATTTGATGGAATGGAATTTGTTGTAGGGAGGGAATTAGAGCATCCCCCATCAACCAACACGAGGTATAAAGCAAGGTTGGATGATTTGGAAGAACTCAGGTGAACAAGATGTACATGAATCAATAACCATGTGTGTCTCTCACACATACTGGATGCAAGTAGCATGCGAAATAAACCTTCTGAATACTAGCCAATGATTAAAACTACTAACAAAGGCTAGGAAACCATCAATAGGGTCTAATGGAATCCATGAAATGACACAAACCCCAATGTGTGAATAGATTTATTGTTGTTAAACACAAGGGAAACCACTTAGTCAGTGACCAATGATGAGATGCCATCTATTGAGTTCAAGGTCACCTAAAAATGATGAAAGTAGGCCCAGGGTACTAGATAGGACAACAACTCTATAAAGTAATGGGATGGCCGACATGCAAAGTCAAGATATATGAGGAATGGTCGACTCAGGTTAAAGACTTCCTTTGAAAAATTGACTAAGGTAGATGGAGAAAGTTAGGCAACATAGACTCGAATGTGCATACTGGGACAACTCTGTGACATCGGAGGCATCAACAAAATCTCCATAGGGATTGGAATCTTAACTAGTCAATGGAGAAACCTATGAATAATGAGTACACCTCCTAAGGTCATACTAGAAACCTGAACCATGATGGTCGGACTTATAAACTATGCTTTGTTCAAAGATGACACGACAACTGCCAACATAAGATGATATTATATTCTCGTCAGAATTTTTATGTTTTTTTATTTTTTGGTCTTTTTCATATTATAAAGCTTTAACAAGAATAAAATGTGCTTATAGTATGACAAAGAGGAAATGAGTGTCACGAACAAGTGAACTAGCTCCAAGTAGTGGCACATACCTATGCTCAATGCAAGGAAGTGTGTGCATTATAAGGACAACTTGATATAAGCAAGGACTCCCTATGGGAGATGTCCAACATAAGAGATCAAAAGGAACATGAGGTTTCCACTCAAATTCATGGTAGGACTACATGGGACTTCCATACTTAAGGAGGAACTTCAGAATGGGAACCAAACGGAAAAACAGGTTCTAACTAGGGTACCCATGGTTGGGAAAGCTCTACCGCTTAAATAAAGAAACTTCTAGAAATAGATGGAAGGTTCTGTGTCATTAAAAAGTGGGTTCATACCTAAGGTTTATGAAACTTGGTCATAAGACAATGCAATAGTGCAAGAAGAATGAAATTGTATGCTATATGCTAATAAGGGTATATACCTATCAGAGGAACAAACATACTTAGAAATAGGAAGCTACATTACGACCTGGAAACCATTTCTAACATCCCTCACCCCATAACATTAGTCCATAATATTCCTAAAATTATAGAGAAAAACTATAACAATATGAAAATTTTACTATGCAAAACCAAAATATATATGGTAGTGTACAAAGTACCAGCCTAAGCTATAGGTTCAAGCATAATACTTTGAAAGCAAGGGAGGCAAGTGAAGTATTGCCTCAACCTCTAAAGGGTCGACTCTAACTCCCTCTATAAAAATAGTAAATCTTGATAGGTGTTTGCCTCTCTCAAACACAAGTAGAAAGTAAGTTGGATAATCTACTCTCTTCTAAGAGTGAGTGACAAAGTTGTCCAGATAATTCTCAACTATAATGTCAGGTGTCATTCAGGGAATCACCATAATAGTAGGAGATATATTTACCATGTTCCCTTTGACATATATACCATGCATATGTAACAAGACCACAGGGTGATCAAATTTCCCACTTAAGGCCAATCATCAAGACAATCATGTGAGCACGACGAATTAACCGCCCAAACAAGCGGTACAAGAAGATCTTCCTCTTCCGTCTGTGAAGAGGAGAGATCCAAGTTTGCAGTGACATCAAGTACACCTTGATAGGCAATCTGGGTTGCAGACAATGGCATATCCACTACGATATGTGAATGTCCTTCACAGTTCAGTCGATGAGGGAAGATGCCAAGGGTCACTCAAATACAAATTACAAGATGGGACTGAACTCGAATATGGTAAAGCACCACTGGAAGTAGAATTAATGGATAAAATAGACACCAAAAAGTTAAAATTCCCATAAGTGATGGATACATCCTGACACAAATGTTTTTAGTTGTTGGTTGATATTATCAATAACTAGGACCATAGATCCCAATGATGCAAATGAACTGGAATTAGTAAATGATAATTGATCAATCGTCATAATCCCACCTTCATGAGGAAAGCATACTACACGAAACATAGAGGATACGATTTCCTTCCTGTCATAAATCCATTTCTGGCCTAATAAAAGGTTTTAGTCAAGAGGTGCATCAACCACCTAACCTTGGTCAAAATAGACTTCTCTCCCAACTAGACCTGAAGAGAAGGAATGATTATGTGTGGTATAAATGAGCGTTCATCGAATGTTGTTAACATAGTCATGGATTGAGACAACTAGGGAGATCTAAGACCCTTCCAACAAGATAAGGACATGACTGATGTCGAAGCACCTTCATTAATAATTGTGCATTTGATGGTGTTGTTTAGACACTCCATATGGACTTGAAAATCCACATGGTAAGGAAAGCAAGGTTGTACATCATCCATCTCAAACTTGATCACACTCGGGCTACCTAAATAATGAGATCCCAAAGTAGCCAACAAGGCGTTTCTCTATGCATGACACACTTGGAGCACCTCTAAGGCCAATATCACACGTGGATTTTGGCCCAAATCCTCCATGGTAGAATAGTTTTGAGCATCTTGGGTGTTAGGATTATGTGCCAAGCACTTAAGGACTCCTTTCAACATGCATTGTATAGACTTAGTTTTATCAACCCGTAAAGGGATCGCTGGAGGCAGAGGCTCTTTCACCAAAGTCAGTTGTGAAGGACCATAATTGCCTGAATGGTTCGAAACATGAATAACTAACAACATATTAATACAAGTGTGACCACCATCATGGAACGGAGGGTTTTGAATCCCACTAGGCCCACTTCCAGCAGCCGAAGCACTCGAAGCCATGTTCTGACTATGCATAAGGGGATTTGTTAACATAGGTGGGCTATTTATGATGAAATTTGAGGCCTCATCGATCCTTGTCAACATAGGTGGGATATTTATGATGAAATTTGAGGCCTCATCGATCATGGGGCACAAGCATATAAGGTGGTATCCTCCATAAAGTTTACATGGGAATTTAACCTTATATTTGGGATTCTTTCACCCGCCATCATTTTCATTGTTCTTGTCATGATTAGTGTTTCCCTTGTTATTCCCACCCTTCCTATTATTTTTCACTTTCTCTCTATTTCATCTGGGTTGCTGGTTACCTTCTGGTTTGATGACTGCACGAAATCTACATTCGTCAATTGGGTTGGGGTCGAAGAAGTCATAGATTATCTGACCATAGACTAATTAATAGACAAATTTTGCATTTGATCTGTAACATGGTCCACAACTTTCGCACTTGTAGAGCCCACAATGGTACAATAAAATACAATAATAATATACAATAGAATATTTTCTGAAGTTACATTTACAACAACACTCCCTCTTAACTAGGAAGGTATTATGTCGCCACAATCATCAAAACTCTGGACACGTCATCATCACTAGATCATTGTCGTCACTGCTGCTATAATCCTCATTTTGTTGATCATTGATTAGTGACATCTCTCAAATGTATCTGTCATCATAATTTCTATAGAGCCAACCTTTTTCATGTTAGATGTAGGCCTATCTCACATATAGGTCTTTATCATATCCATGAGAAAGCCATCATGTAGGTACAACCCAAGACCACACATTACATTGCCACAACAATCACCTGCGTCTCCTACCATCATCTCATAATCACACACATAGAGAATCCCAGATGCAAACCTCATGTCCAACATACCACCTGCATCTCCCACCCTTGTGGGTACAACACATGAACACCCATGTTCATTACATCTCTTAACGGTCAGCCCACATCTACTACCATGAGAGCAGAGCCAGGAGCACCCAAGGTGCATTATGTCCCAAGGAACAACTACATCTTCCACCATGTGAGAACCATCCTTGGCACATACCAGGTGTCTTTGTGACTAGTAGACCTCTTATCATCTCTAGTATGGGAGCACAGCTAGGAGCACCCTAGGTGCATCACTTCCCAAGGACCACCTGCGTCTTTCACCATACCATAACCATCTCTAGTGCATCTACATTTTTCGGTGGATCTTTCATCGTCTCTAGTATGGGAGTGCATCCAGGAGCACCCCAAGTGCATTATGTCCCAAGGAACACCTGCATATTCCACCATGCGAGAACCATATCTAGTGCATTTGTGTCTTTCGGTCTCATCACTCCCTCTTCCTAGGGACCTTGATCTGGATGACATAAAGTCTCTCTCTATATAATGTCTTGGTCAATGCATCGACTATCTGCTCGTCTGTCGCTACATACTGGAGCTTCACTGCTCCTCTTTGCACCATATCCCGGATATAGTGATACTTGATCTCAATATGCTTCGACTTGTCATGGAAAACTTGGTTCTTTGACAAATTCACGCCTCTAACTCGAGATCAAACAAATATGACAAAATATTTTGAAGCCATATTGCCTCACAACTAGCCGAGCAAGCTGCAACATACTCTACTTCGACTGTACTCAGCGCCACGCATGATTTCTTCCTGCTAAACCCAGAGATCATACTGGATCCAAAACTAAAGTAGCATCTCAAAGTGCTCTTCCTATATGTGGTGTTTGCTGCCCAATCTAAAACGACATAACCATCCAGGTTAATCTTTTGATTCACTTCATACTTGATCCCATACTCAACTGTACCCTTCAAGTACCTCAATGCGTGCTTTGCAACAATCAAGTGAAAATCTATTGGATCTTTCTGGAACAGGATCAGGGTGTTCACAAAAAATCATATGTCTGGCCTTGTGTTTGTTAGGTACATCAATGAACCAATAATCTACTGATACATTGTGGCATCGACTATCTATGAAGAAGCATCACACAATAGATTAAAGTTTGATGGCATAGGTGTGGCCATTGCCTTGCAATCCAACATTCCAGACCTCTTCATAAACTCCACTGTATACTTTCCTTGACCAAGGAAGATCCCATCCGCACTCTATCACACCTCCATTCCTAATAAGTAATGCACCATCCCTAGGTATTTTATATTGAACTCAGCGGCAAGCCTCCTCTTTGCATATGCAATTAGCTCATCCTCACCTGCCAGAAACATATGATCTACATATAACAGGGGTATCACTGGTCTTCTGGCTTCAATCTTGAAGTAAAGGTCGGAATATTCTTTACTCTTGGTAAATCCTAAGCTCATAAGGAAGCTTCCCATCCTATTGTACCATGTCCTAGGTGCCTGCTTCAATCCATACAAGGATTTCTTTAACTTGCACACATGAGTTTGTTTGTCATGTGTTTCAAATACCAATGGTTGCTCCACATACACTTCCTCTTCAACTACACCATTCAAGAATGTTGTCTTGAAATCCATCTGGTGTACCTTCCATTTATTTGTTGCACCCAATGCAAGCAAATATCTGATGGAAGTGTATCTTGCTATAGGTGCAAATGTATCCTCATAGTTTATGCCTTCTTTATGGGAGAAGCCATGTGCCACAAATATTTCCTTGTGTTTTTCAATGCTATCATCTGCAACATGATTGATCTTGTAGATCCACTTCAAAGTCATAACAAACTTCTCTTTTGGTCTCGAAAATATTTCCCAAACATCATTCTTCATAATCGGCTAGTACTCCTCGATCATGGCATCCTTCCATTCTTTCTTCTCTACTACTTTTTTGTAGTGGGAAGGTTCTTTATCAGTGATGTCACATAGTAGGGACACATAGTTGATGTATGGTCTAGGTTTCTTGCTTTCTCTATGGATCCCGTCTGGAGCACCATACTTCTCTACATCTTATATTACTTCTTATCCTTATGCTGGTCTTCTTTTGTGGGATTTATTCTCACAAAGTGGTTCTACAAGTCCTTGTGGTTCTTCCATGTCATGGTCTTCATGATCTTTTGGAGTCGCTTCTTCCATTGTTGTGTCTCGGACTTTGGTTGCTTCAGGTTCTTAAATCTCTTCAATAGGTAGTTTTCTTGATTTGATGTATGTCGAGTCTTCATCGAAGGTTATGTATATGCTGATGTCGATATTCTTGAATCAGGAAAGCATATTTAATAGTCTTTTCAAGTCTCATTGTATCCTACGAATATTCCCTTCTTTCTTGAAGGATCTACATTGGTTCTCTTTTCCTTTGGGATGTGTATGTACATTGGGAAACCAAATATCCTGAGATGGATGACTTTTGGTTTCTCTCATGAGAAAGCTTCTTTGGGAGTCTTATTGCTTAATACTCTATGAGGTGTACGATTTTGTACATACACAATTGTCCTTGTTGCTACTATTATCATTCCGTTCTTTCATTCCACAACACCATTCTGTTGAGGATTGTAGGGAGTGTTGGACTCCCTCTTAATCCCAGATTCTCCACAAATATCCTTGAATTCTTCCAAGGTGAATTCTTCGCCATTATCTGATCATAGGGTATTGATCTTCTTATCAGTGTGATTTTCAACCAAAGCTTTGAATTCCTTGAACTTGCTAAATACCTCATCTTTTCTCTTCAAGAAATAGATCCAAGTCTTATGGGAAAAGTCATATATGAAAGAAACGTAATATACATACCCGCTTAGTGAGTTGGATGACACGGGACCGCATACATCTGAGTGGACTATCTCCAATATTCCTTTTGTTTTGCTTTCATTGATGGGAAACACCTTCTTTACATTCTTTCCTTGCACACATCCCTTACAAATGCCTTCATGGTTTGCCTGTATTTTTGGAAGTCCTAAAAATGCTTTGCTTGCAATAGGTAGTGCTCTATAGTGCACATGTGAAAGCATTCTATGCCATAGTTCACTTGGTTCCATGGATTCATGAACTAATGCTTGTACAAGCCTCCCTCTTGCTCTCCAATTACTATTGCATCATCTATTGTCTTTCCTTTTGGCCACCTTAGGACTTAGCCATCAACAAATGCAACCCTTATTGCTTTTGCATCTAGTGTTGAGATGGAGAGAAGATTCTTCTTCAATCCTGAAACATATATAACATATTTCATATTCAAATATTTGTCAGAGTCTAGCCTGTAGGAAGCTTCTCTACTTCTTTTTATGGGGTATTGATAATCATCCCCAAGTTTCACCTTGTGAGGTGACTCATGCTCAGATAGACTGATGAATGATTCTTTGTATCCTGTAATGTGCTTGGATGTTCCACTATCTACAAGACAAACATTAATCACATGTGTGACTTTGCCCCTGAGTGCCGATATTAGTACATATTATTCATCACTTGAAGAATCTAATCCTTTTTCTATGGTTATTTCCCTTGTTGGTTCATCATATTCAACGATGTGAGCATGATGTATTTTCTTGTTAGCCTTCTTGTTGGAGTTTTCTTAGTTTCTGGGACAATCTTTGGAGTTGTGTCCCTTCTCATCATATGTGTAACATCTAATACTGGATAGATCTCTTATGGGTCTTCTTTATCTTTTGTGAGGATGGTCTTCCCTCTTGTTATGATTTCTTCTAGTGTGAATTGTGAGATATTGATCATCATTTGATCCCACCTTCTCTTATCTTGTTCTTACTCGAGCTTCTTATTGAGTGCATTCTTCCCATAGTCTGTTGAAGGCGATCAATTTCTTTCTGGCACATATTCCTTGAATGAATGACTCCCATGATCTCGGGAGACCATTCAGGGTGGTCATAATTATCTGAGGATTCTTCTAACTTTTCTTCAATTGCTTTAAGTTGTTCCTTGATTTTAGCGACCCTTGTGAAGCAGGATTGTACGATATCTGAGGTTAGGATCTTCACATTCTTGAGCTGGTTCCTTAATTTCATCTTTCGGTTGATGTTATTTCCTTCGAATAACATTGTCAAAGCATCAAACATCTCCTTGGGTATCTTCAAACATGAAACATGAGGAATGAGATGATCTTTAATATAATATGCAATAATTCTCTTGGCCTTGACCAAGTTCTTCTTGTGGATATCCTTTGCTTCATCTCCCTCTAGTGTTGGAGCTTCCTCACTAATATATTTGTCCAAATCATTTTCTTCGAGGACAAGACTGATCATATACTTCCATGATCAAAAGTTTTCAACTCCCTCAAGCTTATCATCAAGCTTGGCGTGGTGAGTCATTTTTAAATGAGAACCTCAAGTGGAAATAATGAAGGTTTTAGGTCTTACCAATTTGAGATTCCAAACCTGGTTCTGGAGCTGGCTGGACTAGGGTTTGTTAGAGAAACACTAATTTTAAAAAGTAGGAATTTCAAACTTTTGATTAGATAGGAAGACACGCCTCTTCAAGGTGAGTTGTCCAATGTACTCCCTTTTCCAAATTGATGGAGGAAAACCCCAAAAGCTTCATGCCCTAGTTTTCTCTCGGCACTAGTGTCTGGGTCAAAAATGAAAATTCTTCAAACTTGATTTTGCTTCCTCCAAATGATGCACCCTCCTAGGGTGAGTTATCCTATCCCTCTTTTTATGATGATTTATGGAGATAATACCTTGAACTAGGAAGCCCTAGTTTCTCGCCATTGCATAATGCCTTCTTTTAGAGTGGCTTTGATACCATATTAGAGTTTGCACTTTAATTCAATTATGTTAGATATTTAATTGAAATAATAATAAGCACAAAAAAACACAATAGACATAAGAATTTTCCTCAGGGAAACCATAAAAGAGAATACCCCACAAACTTTTTCAGAGATAGATTTGTCACTAATGTAATATCACAAAATGGAAAACCCAAAAACAAGAAGTCTTCTACAACTCTCTCTCTTTCTCCTCTAGTGAACTTTTCCTCTCTCTCTTACTCATGCAAAATTCAGTGAGTGTGTGCGTAAATGAGGGAGGGATCCTCCCTATTTATAGACATCAAGTGAGTAACCTATAACATAACTGTGTCGACTTTTCTCTCCGGAGACTAAAAAATACATTTTATATTATTCCTTTTGGGGTGCTATTGCCCCAACTTATAATAGAGGTTTTACCTCAATGAATTTACATGACCAAACATAATAATGACATCCCCGAACGAAGGAAAAATATCTTCGATGGAGGTACAATAATAATATACAATAGAATATCTTCCGAAGTTACATTTACAACAACAATAGGGAATACAATTATAGCAAGATATTTAAATATAGTTCTATTAATGGAGGAAAAACAAGGAGGATATGGTGCCAGAGAAGCTTCAAGAGAAGTTTTAGAGAAACTAATTACAGATTGGGACCTAATGGATATAAATCCAAAAAATAGAAAATATACTTGGTCCAACAAAAGGTTAGGGGCATAAAACATTTCAACCAGATTAAATAGATTTTTAATCAGTAGTAGTTTTTTGGAGGAAAAATTGGAAACATCATCTTTCATAATTCATTTCGCTACTTTGTACCATAATCCAATAAGTCTCTCTTTCTGCCAGAAAACAAATTATGAACCATTACCTTTCAAATTTAACCCTCTTTGTCTTAATCATTATGAGGCTAACAAAATGATAAGATCTACCTTGCAAAGGAAGCGGTAAGGCTCCCAAGTTTTATTTGGGAATCAAAGCTTAAAGCTATAAAATATGCCGTAAAGGACTAGTCTAAGAATAAATATACTAAGCCATTTAGGGGAAAAAATAGATTCAAGATAACTAGTTGCAATACAAAACTAAATTGAAGAAGGACGTTTAACAATAAATTAGAGTCTTGAGGATGAGGAAACCAACAAAAGAATTCAGAATGTATATAAAAAAGAAGAATAACATTGGCGGTTAAGATCGATAAGTATGTGGCTACAATTAGGAGATAGGAATACAACATTCTTCCATAGGAAGGAAAAAGTAAGATATAGTAGAAATAATGTCAAACAAATTGTTAATATGCAATGAAACCAACTCAAGGAACATAAAGAGATAAAAGTTGAAGCCTATTTGCATTTTAAAAAGCTATTATCAAAGCAAGAAGAGACAAATGCAAATACAATATTACATACGTTAGAAAAATTTCCTACTTTAGTTACTAAAATGGAGAATCGAGACTTAGACAAAGAAATAAAGGAGAAAGTGGCCATTTCAACTATTTGGGACTTAGAGCCTAATAAATCTCTTAGACCAAATGGAGTCACCATATCTTTTTATAGAAAATTTTGGGATGAAATAAAATATTCTCTTTGAAAAATGATTAAATGGTCTCTAAAAAAGGCAAGATGGGAGGAAACAAAAACTCCTCATTCCTAGCTTTGATATGAAAAGAAAAAAATTCAGATATTTTTTTAGGATCCAGGCCAATTTCATTATGTAATTCGTCTTATAAAATCATAAAAAAGATTTTATCCAACATAATCAAACCCCTTTTGCATCTTCTAGTCTCCGACAATCAAGGGTGTTTTATTCATAAAAGGAAAATACTTGATAACATCATTTTGGTTCAAGAAGCAACCCATTCTAGTAAAGACATGAAAGACAGAGGAATGCCGATAAAATTGGATATGGCCAATGCCTTTGATAGAGTGAAACAATGGTTTTGTTTTTGGTACTAAGAAAATTTGGTTTTTATGAGTTGTTCATAAGTACGATAGAAGCATACATAACAAACCCTTGGATTGCACCATTAGTAAATGGAAGTCATGCTGGATTTTTCAAAGAGGAAAGGGGATCGAGGCAAGGATGCCCACTTTCTCCCTTGATTTATATTCTTATGGCCGATTCTCTTAGTAGAATATTGGAGCAAAAAAGGAGGTAAGGAAATCTGTTTGGAATTATAATTGTTAGAGGAGTAAAAGAGATGAATTTGCAAACAATATTATGTTACTAGGTGGAGCTTCAAGAGTAATAACAGTGAGATTTAGAACTATAATGGATAGTTACCTAATAGAAACAAGGGGAGAAGCAAATAATCACAAATTCTGCGTCTATGGTTTTAAATCTATTAGCTTGAAATCTTAAAGTGATTGTTGATATATTATGGTTCTAAACAAAGAAGGATTGGAATTCCTTCATTTATTTAGAAATTCCTATTTGTATAGGTAGACCTCAACCTATGGATTGGAAATATGTGATAGATAAAATCAGAAAAATGGAATAATGGGGATCTAAATTTCTCAATGCAATGGGAAATGTAGTGCTGATAAAGTCAGTATTATCATCTCTAGCTATTTATCATAACTCTATCTTGCTAGTTCCTTTTTGGATTTCAAAACAAATTGACAGTCTTCAAAGAAATTTTTTATGGTAGGGCGGTAAAGAAAATGGGAAAAAATATCACTTGATTAACCGAAAGTAGGTGATTGCACCTTTGAATGGGGGAGGGTTAGCTCTTAGGGATACTAGATGGTTAAATAAATCCCTAGGAGCTAAAATATCATGAAATATAGCAACATGAGAATAAACATGGCATAAGAGTGTCTTAGTTAGAAAATATGCCAAGTCAGTACGTAGTAGAATCATTGATCATAAGTTTTAGAATATAAAATTTACATCTATCTGTACCTTATGTAAGGCATCTTTATATGTAGAGAAAATCTAATCTTCTTGGTTGTCTTGAATGGGTATAGTATTAGAATTTGGGATGAAAAAATTCAAAGGAATTAGGATCTAATACAAACATTAGCAAGTTACAGACCTCAATGAAAGAAAACCAGTTCCTATTTATTGTTGACATTTCTAATTGGGACTTTAAAGGGCAATGATAAATTGGAAAACCTTTCATTTTGTGGGAGGATTAAAGCAAGAATGGAAAATCTACAAAGATACCTCAATTGAATGATACCTACAAAACTACTAGACAAAGATAGGAGGATATAAGAGCCCAAATGTTGTAACTACTCAGTTAAGGAAGGGTATTTACAACAAATTATTGACAATTATGTTTTTTTAAGAAACTATATACAAAAAATAATATGGAAAAGTGGGTCCCTGCCAAAAATCAAGATCTTCGCTTAGGTTTTATGTCACCAAATAATTTTAACATATGATAATATTAGAAAAAGAGGTGTGTATGGTACATCTCATTTCCCTCTATGTAAGTAGGTAGAAGAAAGTATGCAACACTATTTTTTTAATTGTGAGTTTGTTGTGGAATTCTGGATGAGAAGCTTTGAAGGAATACGTAAATGTTTAGTTATAACAAGAAATTGGCATGAATAATTTGTTATTTGGCATAAAAAATATCCCAAAAAGTTTATTAATAAGCCACTGCTTAAGCAGGCATGGAAAATTATTCCTTATTTCATTATATGGAAAATTTGGTTGGCTAGAAAACGGTTATCTTCAAAACTCAAAGGATTACAACAATCAAAGTAGAATGGTAGTCATATGCAAGAAACATTAAACTAGCAATTTCCCCAAGAAGGTGCAATAATACGCCGATAGGTTGGTGGTGGAGGGTATAAAAGGATGAAAAGGAAAACTAAAATCCAGTTGTTGTAGACATGACATTGTACGTTGAGGAGAACATGAACAAATCTAGCCTCAAGAGGATAATTCTTCTGAAAAAATCAAGAATGTAATCTTATTTGATTTGTCTGTTATTGGGAAGGAATCTTACACTCTTTGTCTCTTGAATATTCAGAAAGAAGAAGAAATGGATTCAAAACTTGAGAATGTTTTTGAATACCATAAAAATTCAGAGAATAATTCACAAATTTGGAAGATATATGGAAGTACAATCTACTAAAAAAATTGAGTATTCTCGAGTTCCGAGCATAATAATTTTTCAATCCTACATAATGAGCTCTCAGCTAATTTAAATAAGAAGAAGAACTTTGAAATGGTTTGATCAGTCAAGACTCAAAAATATAGTCTTGTATGTCAAATCCATCACAATTTTCAGGTATATAAAAAATCAAATGTTTTTAAAAAGTCATAGAAGAGGAGTGGAAGGGAATTACACCCATTTTGGGACACCAATAAGATTGCATGGATGCAAGTGTGTAAAGGTGTCCCATTTCCAATATAGATCAACTTTGCTTTTCATATAGAAACATTGTGTTTCCATTTGTGCTTGTGGTAATATATATGTTTAGTTCTTTTTCTTTCACCTGAATTAAAGAAGAGCACATAGTTTCCAGATTTGAGGTGCATATATTAAAGCTACATATGATATGTTACGAAAAAAAAATGATTGCATTGAAACAACAACACTCCATTCAGAATTGCACTTTATTGCATAAAGGCAACATTTATAGCATTTGGGTTAGACATATTCTACATTTTAAATATATCCACAAGTTGATCCATGCACTAGTTACACTCAAACTAATCCCATCTTTGATACGAGCATCCAACTTTGCGATAAAATCTTCAGTGATTGCATTCCACAAAAAAAATCCCAGGTTGAACCACAAAACCACAATGCACAGTTCCTTTACATATTTTAATAAAAATGCATATAGAAAAGACAAGTTTAAGTATTAATTATATCCGGATTAGGAAAGCATATCGGCATGGGTCTTAAAATATGAGAGCTACTTAGAATATGTAATGCCAAGCCCTTGCCCCAAGTTGAGCATGTGAAAGATTAAACACAAAGATATGCACCCCAAGAGATGATCTTGCATAATTCATATTACTAGGTTTTTTTATATTGTTTCACTTCACAAAGTTTAGATTCCATTTTATAAAGGAAACCCTTGATACATTGCTATACCCAAGCCTTTCATTCAACCAAAATCAAGTGCAAGGGTCACCAATGAATTATGCTATTTGCAGACTTAGATCACAGTCGAAGAACTTATTATATTGCAATATTTCCATACATGTTTAAATCTGTCCAACATATTCAATTCTTCTTTCATGTTACAAGCAAAAACTAAACATGTGAAAACAAATTTCTATGCAAGTTGCAACACCTTCTTGGATAATATTGAAATGACATAATCACATAAGGAATGCAATGAATCAAAAGGGGGAAGACAACATCCCAACATAGTTTGCAATGAAAACCCATGTAAAATCCCAACTGTATATTTGAAGAAAGTAGTGTTTGTAACATAATAACAACGTGCCCATAAAAGCAAAGATATGACTAATCTTAACTTTGATTGATAAATGGCTATCCACACGACTCCATTAACATACAAAACCAAAGGCATCATCTACCTTAACTATGTGTCACATTTGTCTCCACTACTTCTAATTAAGGAGTGTGAACGTTGTTTACTTCTTGTATTAATCACTAGAAATGTGACACTGGAAACAACATTATCTAAACTAGATAAAGAATATATACTTAGTACATCAAAGATAATATATACTTATATGAACCAATACGACTTCTAGAATCTAGTAGAACCAATAAGTCGCCTTTTACAAGATATAAAATAAGTAATGTACTTTCATCTATTTTTTTTGTCTCTAAATATTTCTAAATGTCAACTTATTTTTTAGATAGATATCAACGAATATCATGAATATGTCCACAAGAAAATCCTATCCACGTTTGAATCTCGTACCAACACTAAATTTGCAACACTGTTCTTTATAATGTTATAAAATTGCTATATAATTTTTTAGAGCATTACGATTAATTTTTTAGAGTGTTATAAAACATATAAAATTGCTTGATACATTTTTTAAAGTGTTATAGTATATTGTAATTGTTATAAGTATGGCATCTTGACTTATAAACAAAATACAAGTAAATCATTTATAATAAAAAAACTAATTTATGACCAAATTTATAATTCTTGTAAGTTTCTTCATTGACATATTATATTTCTTAAGGCCTTGTTATTCACGAATATTATGTTGTGCTTACCAAACAATTGTTGCCTGATACATAGAATCCTTTTCAATAGCCCATTCTTTCACAAAGCTTGTAGAAACACTTGAAAAATCTATAGATTAGAGGCTTTGAGCAATTCCCGATTCCCAAGATAATATTGCAATAAATTTTTGAGTGGATAGAAAATTTGTCATATTTCTAAGTCTATTTTTTGAAATGGGTTTCCATTTCCTCTTGTTTTCCTCTTACTTCTTTATATGGATACTCACAATTTTATAGCTTGTCACAATCCTTGTTGACACTGGCTGAGTTCCCTTATGGAAAATTATGGCAAAAATAGTAAGACTGAAATTCATAAGTTATCCTTGAGCTCTCCCTATGATATGGATAAAACCCTCTCAAATGAAAGACATATTTTCTATCCAATACTACTAGAAAAAATATAAAACCTACCTAAAGCAACCTGGAAAAGGAAAATCCACCTACTCCATTCGAAGGTATATTCCAGGTTTTAGCACTACCAACAAACTAAAAGTGAAAGCACGGTGCTAAAAATACCACAAATAAAAATCCTTGAGAGCTTACCTTTTAATTAATTTCACATAAATAAAACCTCTATAACCACCCCTCATCAAAATTATCCTACTTCATATCTACTCACCATTAACTGAGCCAATAATCGAGGAAATTTTCCCTTCATGTTGACAAAAAACTATTAAATTTAACTTATTTTTCCCAACTTCCAGAGTAGAGTGAAGTGCTGGAAAGAAGCAAATCAAATGCTAACTAAATTTTCCCTAAGTTGATAATGCCTACAGCTAAAATTCCAAAATATTCTTCTCTATCACAAATTACAATAACTTGAATTACCGACCAATAATTTCCTCTTAAGTTAAGACCCTTTCTACCGATAAAAAACTATTAAAATTTACATGCTTTCCCTATTACTAGAATACAATAAGTCTTGAGAGTTTAGCTCAATACGTTGGTACAATGTTGGTAGGACATTGTTGGTAATCCAGTTGTTTTCCATCCCACCACCTTGTAATCTAATCTAATCTAATAATATAAAGTGAGTGACCGAATCAATATGAACCATTCCATTTGTTTCATGGATTTTTTCAGTAATCTTATTACTCGATTTGACTGGTTGCAAAGATCCCCATCAAAGTCTCTGTATCTATACTTTTGCATTGGAAAGTCTCTCTTTCATTAGATGTGGAAACTTGCAAGGAAACCTTGTCAAAGCCTTTGTCTCTTTATCGAAATTGCACTGAATAACTTATATCCAACTTATTAATGTTCTTCATAGCAAGAATACCATTGAACTCTCGTGAAATATGTCCCAATTCCATACATAATTATTTCAATTGAGTTATTCACATCCATGAATAATACACAATGACACTAGAACTGATCTATATAGTTGGTATAAGAATCTTGAGTTAAATATGTCTTGGATGCTAATGAAAATTTCATTAGGATTCTGAAAATATTTCATGTTTTCACGAATCTAAAAATAACTTTAAGATTACTTAAACAAACTGATGATTTAATTCTCGAACTCTTTGGTAATGACGTTTCCTCCACCTACGCATTCTATGTCAAAATTTAGTCTAAATATTTAAGTTCTAAGTTGAAGAGAATAACTGCTTTTCCATAGGCTAATATGTCGAACAAGAGTCGTGGACAATTCCTTGCTTCAATATTTGCGAGTCAAATTGAAGAAAAATCTGCTTGGATGCAGTATAAGACCATACCTACAATCATGTTTCAAACTTTTCATGATATGAAAGGATGTTGTGGCATATCAACAATTACACTTTACATTACATAAACTATTGGTATCATATTTAAATACTATTATCCATTATAGGAAAATGCACCACCACCTCAAACAAATAGACTTTTCTAATCCTGAAGTGTCATCTCTGTATTATGTTGCTCTTCTAGGATGCTAATTCAAGTTCAGTAGTATGCAGAAGTTTGTTCTCATCACTAGTAATCCCTACAGGAATATACTATATCAATTAAACGATGGAAATGATTTGCAATTCCATATCTGACAATCATTTTTTGCTTGCCAATATTGTAGACAAACTTAGTCACACTGAGCCAATCATGACCTCCACAAAGTTACTTTTTGATGTGGGTGGTAAATCGAGGGATTGTACTAATAAAATCCCAAAAGGGATAGCTAGGAATGCAGAGCATGTGTTCTGCTAGCACCTTGTCAAAAATATGAGGTGCAAATTTTGTATTATATGCATAAACTGTCGTCTCAATGTTATGCTCAACCGGTATTCATAATATTGATGATTTTTTTTAGATTAAGGATGTGATGTCTTCCACTAAGAATGCATGTACCTTGTTATTTACTTCAATGAAGTTGCAAACTGGTGTCATTTTCAATCCCATCTCTTTCATGGTTATTCTCACCTTTGTTTCATCTTCCCATCTACCTGCTGTAGCATATGTGTTTGATAAAAGAACATAATATTTGGAATTTTGGAAACTAAGGACAAATAGGTGCTTTGCCACACATTCTACTAGCGCAACAGTACAATGAATCATGCAAGCACCAAGCAAGGATTCCCAGACATCAGCGTTGGGTTGCATATGCATATTGAGGATAAAATCATGTGCCTCGTCCAGATGCCCAACATGATCAAGAACATCAACCATATAAGCATAATTCTTTTCCTTTGGTATCATAATTGTGAGCTAAATTGTAAGTTAAAGTCATTGGATATTTTATTACCTCATTACAAGGCATTATGACTGATATATGCAGATCCTTGCCACCATTGGAAGCCTACATCATTCTAATGCAATGAGAAATCTCAATATTTTGGGAAGGATCTTGGCTGGTTGCAATGAATACAACAAAGACATTATTGGATGCATGGGCATTTAACCCCCCATGGCACCAACTAGTGCATATCTAGTTAATTCTTTGAGCATGTACAATTCCAAAAAGATGGAATAGTAATCTTCAAGACCTTCCTAACAACATGATTAGTAATGAAAGCCTCACATACTACTAATTTTATAATGCCCTACAATCCAATCCATACCTGTGGGTTTCTTGTCTGCACAGAAATTGCCTGACCACAGACCCCAAATTTGGCATTTAAACAAAAATCCAACCCAACAAAATTAAAACAAGGAGCAAAGAGTTTCCCAAACATGAAATAGGGATGAGCCAAAATTCAAATACCAATCATAATTACAATAGGAAAACTCACTAGAAACATTGATAACATCCATATCAAGAAACTCATCCTGAATGAAATCCAAAACATTCTACATGCCTTCAAGGATACCAAATTCATCTCCATGGCATCCCAAGGGAAGCAAGAAAACCTAATGTACAGATTCATCCATGCAATTCCACGATGTATTGTGTGTTCTATTCCACAATGTAAACCTTGCATCCTGCAAAATGCGTCGCTCCTGATATGTAGATCAGATTAATAAGAAAAAAATCAAAACCCACAAAATGGTTATTACACATTATTTGGACAGTCACAGGAATTAAAAAAAGGGGCATGTGAGGCAGTTGCAGATTCTCTTAAACACAATAATTTCCTATTCCCTTTTCCTTCTATGTAGAACGCATTCGACACATTTTTAATTAGATCAACCAATTTACAAGAACCATATTCAACCATATATAAAGGTATTCCAAATAGTTTATGATATTTTGCTAGAATATCGTCGAGTAGCAAGCTTCCTTCAAGGGTATTTATAGTTCCTGTTGAGTAGCAAGCTTCCTTCAAGGGTATATATAGTGCCTCTCGTGTATCAAGCTTCCTTCAAGGGTATTTACAAGCTACAAAAGTTGCCCTTCCAAACCTTCAATATCACCTGGCTAGACCCAGGAAGTTGAATTTGGTCGTGGACTAGTATCAGACGATGTCCTAGATCGACTAACAACTATAATATGTGATATTGGAAGAGATTCACTAACATTTAAAGGCATGGAAGAAGTTCTGCCAATTGGAATATTTTTTTGCACAAATGAAGATGATGGCATTGGCAAGCTACTGAAGTCCATTGAGATGCTCGCATTGGCTTGTGTTGTTGGTCCTGCCAATGAAATTCTGGACAAAATTGTAACTAAATGTGTTGAATGCAAAGTATACGTTTGGGTTGAACTTGTTCCAACAATGTACCCATTCTATGACATCCCCCTATAGACAATAGCCTCTTCATCATTAGGGAGACCTGAGTCATTACTTGAGAAGCACATAAGTATAAAAGTCCAACTTAGGTGACCATGACAAAAAGAATTTTGTAGGAACAAGACCTTCACCCTTCTCCAACTAAATATTAACATGTGAGTGGACTATAATTTTCATTGCAAATATGGATGTCTTGGGTGACCATTATCCTACACAAAGGGACACAAAGAGAATTCGACAATCACAGGTCGTTAAGAAATCATCTTGTGAGTGGACCTAAATTTCTTATCAACATTTCCATCTACCATAAAATTCAAATCCCTCCTTTGTATTATTTGAACTCTTATACAAATAACCACAAAACCCAAATTCAGTATCCCCTAACAAAATTGCAAACCATTCCACAACAAATCAACAATACATATGGCATCCAACAAAGTTATATGCCAAATAATTCCTTCCATCCATTTAAAATATTAGAAGATTAAAATATATTCATCTCACACCTATTACCACCTATTCGATTTTCTCTAACCAAAATACTCCATACTGGAAATTAGGCATACATCAACATTACATATTTCCCTGCACACACTAAAATAATGTGAAGTCTATCCTGTTTCAAAAGAAAATGGGTCTGAATGGATACTTCTTTCCCAAGTAGAGAACTCTTAAAACATCTCACAAACATATATCTATTTTCACTCTACTTAATAAGGAACATCTAACAAACTGTTCAACTAAAATTGATCCTATGCACAATTGTATCTCCCTTTCTCTTAGAAATACCACTCCATTCAAATAAGTCTTGTTATACTTCAGGAACCATCTTTTACTTGAGTTGATCGAGAATGTGGGAAACACAGTGGCATATAGGAGCAGAACTTTTAAAAATTTACCTTTTGAGCTATTTAGTATACGCATACATACTGTCAATTGATTTGATTGGATACCATTGTTACCTATTGATTTCTAAATTAATCTTTCATTTGGATTTATACCGCTAGTTTGTATTGTGATGTCATTTGCATTTCCAAAACAAAAAGATGTTGAAATCTTTGCTTATTATAAACATTCAACTATCCGTTATTCCATGGCCACTATACATTATTTACTTAATTCATGGAACCGATAACCATAATTCATGGAATTGATAGCCATAATAAGACATGGAAAATTGAATTGAGAATTAGAGAAAAAAGTGAAGGTTGTTGACATGAAGAAACTACAACAACATGTCACAAAAATGCCAACACAAAAACAAAATAGGAATGACAAGGTTGCAGAGCTGCAAGTAGAGGCAGAGAAAGTTATAGGTGTCAATAGATCCGTACACGAAAAAGTGCGATAAGCATTGGGGTCAACAGGACTTACAACTTCAGAACACATCAGTTGTGAACTTGTGGAAAACTTGAAGAAGACAAAATCATAAGTGTGACAGCAGACAAAATAGGTAGTGAAAATATTTCAGGATTTTCAAATCAAGGTCGTAATAACGGAGGTTTTAGACTAATGTGGCTTGGGACGAGCCACAGGTAAGTGTTGGCCCTATGAAAAGTTAGGCAAGCCAAATTCTGCTTGGGAAGATAAATATTCTAGTCGCAAGACAAAAAGGAAGCTGCGACAGAAGAAGAATAAAGTAGTCAAAAAGGGAAGTTCGATTGATAATGGGTAAAGAGTTAGTTAGAATAAAGCACACATTTGGTAATAAAGCATAATTGTATTTTGGGACGATAGTGCCTATTTTCAGTTGTAACTGAATGTACGAAAAAAAGTAATGACAACCTATCAACTAACAAAAAAGATTCGGTTGATTAAGAATTGTAAAATATTATAAAAGGGAGAACCCAAGCTATGTGTGGGTTGCTCGTTGTTAGTTAGTGATTAAGGGGTTAGGTTTAAGAGAGAAGAGAGTTTCTTAGCTAGAGAATTGAGCCAGACTATGTGTAGATCAACAGTTGAGAGAAGAAGAGAATAAATACATGGCACCAAAACCAAAGAGCATGAGAGGAGATAAGTATGTACGAATTGTAAAGAACATATAAAGAAGAGTCCACAAGCTGAGTGCGTAGACGAAAGGTGCTAACCAAATTCTCATGCCAGATGAAGAGCAGCTTTGTGGTTTTTCCCAGATGGTTTTCCACATTAATTGTTGTCTCTATGTTTCTTTGATAATTATATTTATGTTGAATGCATGTATGTTGTGAATTAGTGGATTTGAATATGTCACAAAACGCCTGTTTATGAATAAACCCATATAGATATATGCGTGTGTGTGGCATCGCTAATAGATTGAATATGTGATAAGGCTTTTATGTTAATTGCTGTGATATGTGTCGATGGATGAGTAAACTATTATCCTCAATTAATAAACACACAAAAAGAAGTATAATTCTCGGTTTCGATCGAGTGATTTGATAAAGTATTGCAGGACTAGAAATCCCCACGTAATTGCAAAAAAACCTAGTTCTGGGAGTTCCCATAAGATATCGCGGGTGAGACTGCATCTGCATCACATGTATTGTCGACAGGGTCCTGCTATGTTAGGTTGATATCTCCGGATTTTTTTATGAACAAGGGATCTGAACCTGGGTCGACCGAAAGCACGCCAACACTAGCCATGGATCATAGGGAAGTACTTTGAGAGTTTTTGTTCTAATGTGTATTCCATTGAGAAAAAAAAGGGGAGAGAGCTTTTTTTCTTTCTAAAATGATATTGTCTTTATACAATCAACCTTATATTGGACTTAATAAAAGACTACATCAATGCTCGTTTAGAGAATATTTAAAAATGTATAAGTGATATGTAAATGGCAGGCCTATGGCTTGTCTGTCTCACCAACATATATCTTTGCAAAAACATTAATTAAATGCTTTCTTCTAGATGGAACACTACCCACATATGGTTGCAGCTTAACATTTTTTTCAATCATAACCAGAGTGAGCTAATTGACCATAAAAAACATTTTTATTAATCTCGAAGTTGTTAATATGAACATAAAACATTTTTTTCATCTTCAGGATATTTAATTTGCACGCAATAGAAAAAGAAAAGTGTCTAGCACTGTTTAAGTACCTTCAACATCCACAAAAATGCCCAGGTGTCTATAAATTCACGCAACATCATTAAAATTCGCTCAACACTATTTAACAAACACCCCATGCATTTCTAGATTTTTCGAGGAATGATAAAAACACCCCATTCATTTATTAAATTTTCCTAGATATGATAAAAAAAGTCCTAGTAGACATAAAAACACCATAGGGATCTATTAAATTTGCCCAGCTATGATAAAAACATCCTACCAAAGTTTAAAACCCAATGGTAAAACCAATGTTTTATGGAGATTTGTTTTATTGCCCATAAGATAAATATAGAGGAGTGAGCTATATACCAAGACTATGCATTATCTCTCACTTATAAATACAAAAATTGCAGATGGCAATGGCTCATAAACACATTTGGTGTTTGTGGACAGGCTCCTTGACTCCTTCATCCACCATTCTTCAAGCAGGTTAACCTCTTCAAGTTGTCATTGTTGCTACTACCCTATGCCTTCTTTCCTCCTCTCTTGCTTCCCCAAGAATGAATCCTCCTCTACTCCAACCTTCATTTTTTTTATGAGTTGGCCTTGTAAGGAAAACCATCACAATGCTTTGTTTCTTCTTCTAAGAAGAAATTGGAATTTTCTCACTTTGCCAAACAATTAATGTTTTGACAGATAATTAGAAGAGAGGTTATTTATTTATTGAGGATCTAATTTGGATCAATAACGAATCACTAAAAGGAAAAAAATCACATGACAATCAATTAAAAAAAATTAAGACATAATGTAAAAGTGTGGCATCTATGTACAATGCGGAAGGATTTGGTTTTAAAAGAGAGATTGCGAATCATCGTATCTATTTGATAATTTGATACTTGTGTTTTTGATTAAAAAGGACAGAAATATCAAAGTAAAGATGAAGATGGTTTATTAAGTTGTGAAAATATTGATTTATATATATTTAAATTATTTTTAACTCACTAATGTGTTAACTAAAGGATGTGAGGTATGCAATGAGATGTTTGAAATAATGATAGTGGAGAAGATATATTATGTTTTTCTTGATCTCCCATCCACACCTATATAATGAGGAGTATGGAAGTGTGGGGGTGGGGGAGGAGAGTTATATTATCTCCAACATTCATATATGAATGAGGTTGGAGGTAACATATCTTAATATCTCTCCCACTTTCACCCTCATTATGATTGAGAGTAGGTATTATGATTAAAATAGGGGAGAGATATTATATAAAAAATTTATTATGATTTAGAGTGAGGATGGAGGGAGTATATGGATAAGGGTAAGAGTAAAAGAGATATATTATAAAAAACATAATATGTTTCTATACACATGAAGTACACACATGATTATGTATTTGTATTAAACAAGGGTTTTAGTTGAACTAGTCAATATGATAATATACAAAAACGAAGTTGTCTCTTTGGTCAAAATGCATTTTACTTATCTATCCATTAGGCTTTGAGCCATAAAAATTATTGACATCGATTACATAACATTTCAAAAAGTGATGATGCAAACTGCAGTTCCATGCAAACTGCAAGTAAACCAACCTGGCGGTGAAGAGACAGGTAAGTAAGCTGGCATCTTCTTATATACGTGTTGTTGTTTTATTCGTCAGATGGACGACGAAGTCTACAGTGATTTTCAAAAGACTTTTAGGAAAAAACACCTAACTGCTTAAAGATAAAGGTCAAATTAAGTAATGAAATGATAACTTAGATGTGGAGAAAAGACTTTGATTGAAGATAAAGGCTAACTCAAGCTAGTTAGAGAAATACGAGGTTCATAACTATTGCGGGAGACTCAATATTGGAAAAATCAATATTTAAGTAGTGGTTTTTCTTGGAACGCTGGAGTAATTTCTTGTTTTAATCTGCTTGAGTTTACCGTTGTCGATGAGAGAGACATTGTCAGTTCTATCATTATGCTTAGTTTCCCCTTGGAATTGGAAAAAGAGAGAAGTAACTTCTTAAGCAATGAAAACTTAGCTTTTTGTATTTAAAACTTAGCTGAGTTATACTTCTCGTAGACATATTGAGTTTAAATCTTTGTTAGTCATAATTACATCATGCATTGTCACTTTCTAGGGTTTGAAACACATGTTTTCTTAGACTTATTTTATAAGGATTTCGACATCAACAATAAATTTTCTTTTCTTTGGATTTGGATATCATTATTTATAGTAAGAAGTGGAGTGAAGGTAGTCGTTGTGGTTTGAACTTCGTTTCTTAGATATTTATAGGGTTTAATAAATTTGTAGCTGACAATTTTATGTTTAGGTGTGAGTGTGTCTCCATGGGGAATTTAGTTAAGTGAACGAAAAATGTGAATATAAATGAGGAAGGTAGTGACAATGATGTTCTTAAGAATTTGATCCAAAAAGTTAATAAGATAGAAAAGGATAATCATAAGTTGAAGACCATTATAGGTAGGACTATCTCTATATGTCAACTTCAATTCAAAAGTTTGGACAATCAACAAATTCATTTGATTACCAAGTTAGTCATGGCAGAAGTGAATTCGAGGTCCTTAACAATAATTCCTTAACTTAGAAGGAAGAAATACAAAGCTTAAGAAACATCTCCAGAAGGAGGATAACAATGCGTCATTAGATTCTGGAAATGTTATTGAAATTTCTGATAGGGATACCTCGACCAAATCCCCTATGTACGAAACAATGCAGAATGAAAGAACTAAAGATATGGTGGAACCAATAAAGGATGATATGTTACAGGTATAAACTAACTGAGAGGGGGGGGGGGAATCAGTTAGTTAAGATTTTTCACCAAAATACTTCTTTTAACTTAGAATCAATAAACTTTATGGCAGCCAATCTTTGCTATGAATTCAGAGTTATAAACATAAGACCAGATAACATAAAACACACAATCACAACATTTAATCACATATATGATACACAGATATTTCATGAGAAAACCCATAAGGGAAAAACCTCTTCTTCTTATGATGTCAAATGTTAGTTTTTCAACATTTAAGCTAGCATTATGATAAGATCTTTTCACTGAGAGAATAACAAGCACAGCAATCACATAAGCACATCACAAGAGACAAGAGACACAAATATTTTAGGAGGGGAAACCATAAATGGAGAAAACCCCTCAACTTCCTCTAAGATAGTATCACCACAAGATGTGATCCCAAAACAGTAAGATGACCTCCCAATACAGCAATAGCCTTCTGTCTTCTGTCAAGCCCAAGTATTTCCTTCTCCAAATGTGCGCCACACTTGAGAGAGCAAGTGATGTAATTCACAAGTGATAAATAGAGAGACACACACTCTCTATTTATATTAGTCCGTTCACTTGAATTGCCATTTCACACGTAGGCTCGACCTAATAATTATTACTCGAGCCTACACCTTAATTAGTGTATAATAACTCAAGTGCCCCTAAACTGTGGGGACTTACCTAATGACTTGATATGACTTGTTTACATTATTAATCCTCCCGATCGGAACATCGGGGCATGACCACATGACTCAAATACATAATAGAAACATCCCAGAATAAACATCAGGTTACAATATACAAAGAAGAATACATTCCGAAGTTACATATACATCAACATCAAAGGCTTCAATGGTTGTACATCAATTCTTATTTGAGCACTGACTCAAAGAGGCTGCACCCTCTGAATGCAAGCACCAACTTGCTGAGAGTACCAACTCTCACTGTAACCCAGCACCAACTGGGTGAAGACACCAATCTTCAATCTCTACAAGCACTTGCTTGCAGACAGAGACATAAAGTCTCCCCTAGCACCTCCCTACCTCCCTTATTTGCTAGACTTTCCAATAGAATCAAAATGCAATAATACAGATATGTCTCTGCTTACCAAACCACTATGCTCTGTTCAACATTGGTTCTCTGCTCCTCTGTTCTGTTCAACTGTTCAGCACATTCTTCTATTCCTCTGCTCTGCTCATTCAGTATCAGTTTACAGCACTGATCTCTTAATACTCTGTACACTGTTACTCTCCTCAAAAAAAAAAACCATCATACCATCACAACTGTTTCTGCTCAATATATATCATCTTCTGAGATCATTTCTCTCTCTATTTCATCGAAACAATATCCTCAAATCGTTACAGAAACGGTTCAGCTTCAGCATTCTCAAACCGTTACAGAAACGATTCAGCTTCAACATCCTCACGAACCCTCTCTACACATCGAATGATATAGATTCGAACCATCTTTTCCTTTTGGTTCCTAACTCTTCCTATTCCATCTCCTTTCGAATCATAATTACAAAACGGTCCACAATTTAGGTTCATCATAACAGTTAATCCACCTGCTCGAATGCTCTTTGAATCCTCAACTGTATAGGGCCCTTCATATTCCTCTTCAAAGATTACACCATTCATGACGGAAGGCGGAAAAAACTCGACGGTGGCTCAAAATGCCTACCAACAGCCGCAACGGCGGAAAAGAAAAGGTTAAGGATACGCAACCTGCGGGAGAGAAAACTTTTAATCAGAAGTTGGAAGATATTTACATCGGAAGCCAAAAGCTTCGCATAGCCGCAACGGCGGGAAGAAAAATACTACGGACACGCGATCCGCATCGAAAGTCGGAGCGCTTTTCACTTCGGGTTCTTAACCACTTTGGGAGCCGCAATGGTGGAGATCAACATGTTATAGCCATGCGACGCTCATCGGAAGTCGGAGCGCTTTACACTTTGGATGCTTAACCACTTTGGGAGCCGCAACGGCGGAGATCAACAGGTTATAGCCATGCGACGCACATCGAAAGTCGAAACGCTTTACACTTCGAGTGCTTAACCACTTTGGGAGCCGCAATGGCGGAAGCCAAAAGACAACAACCTCCGATCTAAAACTTTAGTCTGAATCTCAGCCGATTGAGCCAGAGTTCATCGGAGGAAAATATTGGAGCTCGTTGTGTATCACTCTCCTGCAACAGCGGAAGCACAGATGAATAAAAACTTCTGCAAGGTGTTCAATGGCAAGGCCCCAATAGCAAATACTTTATTGCATGCTCAAAACAGTTGTGAGGGTGCGCGGTTAACGTTATAGTGGAGTTCGTACTTCGCAATTTTTTTTTTGTGATATCCATTCGATAAGTGGATTTTCCATAGACTTTAGTCTGAATCTCTAGCACCTCCCACTGTTCGATTTTCTCCATTGATACCTACGTGCCTGCCTCTTTTCAGTAGATTGCCACATCCATTTGACATCAGTTCCCCTTCTCTTTATAGAAGATTTCCATCAATGACAATACATTAAAACTTTAAGACTAAGCACTAGCCACCATCTACTCGTCCCGAACACACCACTCTGAAAGATATTCCAACAATCTCCCCCTTTGACATTGATGGCAATATCCCATTCAACTGGTCACATTTTCTCCCCCTTTGACATCAAGGGCAACGGATAAACCCGGGCAGGCACGGTATGCCTGATGACTAGTCTCCCCCTGACAATATGCAGTAAGAAAACGAACTGCCATTCCATGCTGTAAACAGAAATAAGATATACAATAAACACAGACTCCCCCTAACACAGTGCATGAGTTACTAAGACAAGGACTGAACACCCAGCTTCTGACGCAGATATTCAAACTGAGCTGTGGGTAAAGGCTTAGTAAAAATGTCAGCAATCTGTTGGGTAGAAGGAATATAATGCAATACACCGCTTGAGTAGCCACTTGTTCGCGCAAGAAATGGTACTTTATGGGAATGTGTTTAGTTTTGGAATGAAGAACAAGATTCTTGGAAACACTGATAGCACTAGTATTGTCACAATGAATGGGAATAGGCTCAGAATACTTTACGTTTAGATCAGCAAGGGATTGAACCATCCATAAAATTTGAGTACAGCAAGTAGCAGCAGCTATGTACTCTGCCTCAGTAGTGGATAAAGAAATGGAACTTTGCTTTTTACTTAGCCAGGCAACCAAAGACTCTCCTAAGAAGAATGCTCTGCCACTTGTACTTTTTCTTTCGTCTACACAATTAGCCCAATCTGCATCTGAATATGTTATTAGCTGAAAGTTCTGATTTCTGGGATACCACAGACCATAAGAGAGCGTACCTTTCAGGTATTTGAATATACGTTTCACAGCTAGTAGATGACTCTATTTAGGAGCAGCTTGAAACCTTCCTACCATCCCGACAGCATGCATGATATCAGGTCTTGATGCAGTAATATATAACAGGATTCCTATCACAGATCTGTACATATTTTGATCCACTTCAGGTGAAGAATCATCTTTGCTCAACTTGCAGCCACTTACCATGGGTGTACTCACAGGTGTGGAGTCTTCCATTCAAAACTTCTTTAACATCTCCTTTAGATACTTTTCTTGAGAAAGAAACATACCTTCAGGTTTCTGACAGATTTGAAGACCAAGAAAATAGGACAGCTCACCAATCATTGACATCTCGAACTCAGATTTCATAGAGTTAGCAAACCACTGAACAGAAAGATTATTAGTACAGCCAAAGATGATATCATCAACATAAACCAATACAATCAGTAAGTCATCACCTTCAGTTTTGATATATAAATTGCTGTCCACAGAACCTTTCTTGAATCCTTTGTCTTGTAGATATTAGTCCAATCTGGCATACCAGGCTCTAGGTGCTTGCTTCAACCCATACAAAGCCTTTTTCAGCTTGCATACATAGTCAGAGTTATCTGTGAGTGAAAAGCCTTCAGGTTGCTCCACATACACTTCTTCTTCTAAATTTCCATTGAGAAATGCTGATTTGACATCCATCTGGTATACTCTAAATCGTTTGTAACAAGCATAGGCTAGAAACATTCTGATAACTTCCATTCTTGCCACTGGAGCAAATGTTTCATCGAAGTCTTGTCCTTCAATCTGAGCATAACCTTTGCAAACCAGTCTTGCTTTATTCCTGACAATCTGTCCCTGTTCATTTAATTTATTCTTATATACCCATTTGGATCCAATCACATTCTTGTCCGATGGCCTCGGAACAAGTTCCCAAGTGCTATTTTTTTCAATCTGGTCTAGCTCTTCATTCATGACTGCTACCCAGTCTTTGTCTTTGTTGGCTTCATTAAAACATTGGGGCTTAATTGTAGAGAGAAGAGCAATATGAGACTGTTCGGATTCCTGCAAAATCTTCCTTCTAGTCTGAACACCTTTACTTTCATCACCAATGATTTGGCTTTCAGGGTGATTTTTTAAAATCATTCTGGAAGAAGTTTGTACAGTGTGCTGTTCAGGTTTAGCTTCCTCATACTCTGATGATTCCAATTCTTCCTTCTGGGATTCTTGGACCTGTTCTTCTGTCTCTTCATTTGTATCTTCCAAACATGAATCTTCACCATTCCTTTGACTGATATTTCCATGACAATCTTCATCTACTTTCACATCTATGCAATCTACTATTTTACGCAGCCTCTTGTTATAACACCTATAGCCTCTGCTTTCTGTAGCATATCCTAAAAAGATTCCTTCATCTGCTCTGTCATCATACTTGCCCAAATTTTCATCATTATTCTTAATATAGCATTTACTCCCAAAAACTCTGAAATGTTTAATGGTTGAAGGTCTTCCAAACCATAAATGATATGGTGTTTTGTCACTATTTGGTCTCAAATGAGCTTTGTTAAGAATGTGCACAGTTGTATGAATAGCTTCCACCCAGAAGCCTTGAGAGATATCATATTCCTTCATCATTGATCTGGCCATCTGTTGGACTATTCTGTTTTGTCTTTCTACCACTCCATTTTGCTGAGGAGTTTCGACAATTGTATATTCTTTCTTGATGCCATGCTCATCATAGAATTCTTTGAACTGTCTTGAACTGAACTCTCCTCCTCTGTTAGATCTGATAGCTTTAATCTTTCTTCCAGTCTGATTTTCAGTCAGGGCTTTAAATATCTTGAATTTAGCAAATGCTTCAGAGTTCTCTTTAAGGAATGCAACCCATGTTAGTCTGGAATAGTCATCAATCACGAGCATGAAATAGTTCTCCTTACCTGTACCTTCTTTCCTTGATGGACCACACAAATCCAGATGGACTAGTTGAAGAGGCTTATTTGTGGAGGGAACACTCTTTGACTTAAACTGTGTTCTGGTTAACTTCCCCGTCTAACAGGGTTTACACACTTCATCACGTGGTTTAGATATTTCTAGAAAGTCCCTTACTGCTGCTCTGTTTTTGAGTTTTATTAAATGATCAAAATGTAGATGTCCCAGTCTTCTGAGCCACAACCATCTTTCATCATATTTGCTGAGATAACACTCTTCTTTTTCTTCTTTTAAAATGTAAACATTATTCTCAGTTCTTATTCCTTTGGCAACCAGTTTTCCTGAGGAAACATTTTTAATTTTACAATCTTTAGCAGTGAACACGACTTCACACCCTTTGTCACACATTTGACTCACACTGAGAAGGTTGTGCTTCAACCCATCTACGAATAACACATCTTGAGCCTTTGCTTTACCATTGCTAAGACTAACCATTCCCTTGCCTCTGATCTTTCCTGGTGCATCATTTCCAAATGTTACGTTCCTAGATTTCTGCTCTGACAAATAAATAAACTTCTCTTTCTCTCCTGACATATGTTTCGAACATCCACTATCAATGTACCAAGGATTCTTCTGTTTCTGAACTGAGAGCACGAAATTACAATGAGAACTCTCTTTCTTCCTCCATACATTTCGTTCAGCTG
>LPNX010779290.1:379869-408291 GCA_001517045.1 Pseudotsuga menziesii
GTTCTTTTTCAAGTTACATTCTGTAGCTTTATGCCCAAAGTTGTGACATATGTAACATTCTGTTTCGTTGTATAGAAGATCAAACGGGTTAGTATTTCTGTTTTGCGTTCTTCTTTTAACAGCTGATTGAGATACATGACCCATATGATTATATGCTGATTGATGTATCATCTGTTTGTTATTTGAAATCCTTCTCTAAATGTTTCTGAAATTGTAAAAACAATGGGCAGCTCTGTGCCCAAAGTTAGAACAACAGAAACAATAACCATTGAAGAAATTAACATACCTAACTCTTGGTGGATTTCTAGAAAAATAATGTATTGAGTTATGATGCTCATAGTTGTAATTCTGATCTGCATACTTGATTCTGTTATATGGCTCTTCTTCATGAACTCTTGACTGTACCGATTTGCTATTTAGATCGGTATTCTCTTGCTTTTTATCACTCTTTGATCGATTTTCATTATTGTCTTTACATGCTTCAACATTTGTTATTCTGGAGATTTCTACCTGCTTGCTGTTCTGAAAATTAGTCAAGTTTGATGATTCTTTGCTTTCTGAATCACTGCTACTTGCACCTTGACCATAGCCTAGACCAAGCTTAATCTGAGGTGACCTCTATCTGTTTAGAATGTTATTTAGCTCTTCTGAAGCTTTGATACTAGAGATATTCTGATGATATAAGGCTTGAAATTTTTCTAAATCCTTCTTAACAATTACTACTTCTTTCTCTAGATGTTCACATCTGGTGTTGCTTTCAGCTAGTTGTTGTTTCAAAGCCTCTTCAATTTTCTTTGCCTCTTCCAGCTCTAGCTTTATTAGAGAGATGTCTTTTCCATTGGTTTCATACTAGATTAATAGTTGTTTTTGTTTTGTTTTCTTTATTCTTAGTCTATCAATCTCCTCTAGAGCACTCATCAGCTCTCCCCCCATGTCCACAATGGCATCTTCATCATTCATCTCTGTACATCTCATCTTTAGATCCTCTACAACCATAAGCATGAAATCATTCTCTTTGTCTTCATGGGAGGATTCACTTTCTCAAGTTTCTGTGGATTCATCATCATTCACACGTAGACTTTTCTTCTTGTACTTGTTTTCTTTTCTATACCTCTTCTTTAGAAATTTCTCTTCATCTACAGAACTCTGCTCTTTCCTCATATGAGGGCATTTAGCAGCAAAGTGTCCTGTTTTACCACAGTTAAAACATTTGAAAGGCAGTTTTCCTTTGTATTTACCTGACCCCGTTTTCAGTCTTCTCACAAATTTTGCTTCTATTTCATCTACATTTGCCTCTGTACTCTTTTCAGCTTTAAAAGAGGCTTCTCTGGATGGGTTTTGGTCTTTACTAATCCTCATTTCATAGGCTGTCAAAATTCCTAGTAATTGGTCAAGAGATAACTTTTTGAGATCACTCATTTCTTCTATAGCTGAGACTTTAGGGTTGAATCCGTCAGGCAAAGATCTCAGGATTTTATGAACAAGGAAGGTATCATCATCACTTATTTTTTCACCAAGAGCTCTCATAGCATTTACTAACTCATTAACTCTCAGGAAAAATTTACTAATACTTTCATCTTCATTCATTTTCAGTTGTTCAAATCTTAGTCTATGAGTCTGCAACTTGGCATCTTTAACTTTCTCATTTCCTTCATAGCTGCTAATAAGTTTATCCCACATTTCTTTAACAGAATCAAGGTGCATTACTTTTACAAATTCAGTTTCAGCAAGACCACTCAGAATAGCATTCATTGCTTTTGCATTGAAAGTAAGTTCTAGCTTATCATCTTTGGATGCTAGCAAAACAGGTTTTAGATACCCAGTCTCTACTACTTCCCAAACATCAGCACCTAGGGACATTAAGTATGTTCTCATCCTAACCTTCCAGAAAGAAAAATTTTTACCATCAAATATGGGTGCTTTGTTTATTGATCCATCTTGACTAGCCATTTTAACTCTTCAGGATCTACCTTAACCAAAAGGAACGCTGCTCTGATACCAATTGTTACAGGTATAAACTAACTGAGAGGGGGGGGGTGAATCAGTTAGTTAATATTTTTCACCAAAATACTTCTTTTAACTTAGAATCAATAAAATTTATGGCAGTCAATCTTTGCTATGAATTCAGAGTTATAAACATAAGAGCAGATAACATAAAACACAACATTCAATCACAACATTTAATCACATATATGATACACAGCTATTTCACGAGAAAAATCATAAGGGAAAAACCTCTTCTTCTTATGATGTCAAAGGCTTCAATGGCTGTACATCAATTCTTATTTGAGCACCGACTCAAAGAGGCCGCACCCTCTGAATGCAAGCACCAACTTGCTGAGAGCACCAACTCTCACTGTAACCCAGCACCAACTGGGTGAAGACACCAATCTTCAATCTCTACAAGCACATGCTTGCAAACAGAGACATAAAGTCTCCCCTAGCACCTCCCTACCTCCCTTATTTGCTAGACTTTCCAATAGAATCAAAATGCAATAATACAAATATGTCTTTGCTTACCAAACCACTAAGCTCTGTTCAACATTGGTTCTCTGCTCCTCTGTTCTGTTCAACTATTCAACACATTATTCTATTCCTCTGCTCTGCTGCTCTGCTCATTCAGTATCAGTTTACAGCACTGATCTCTTAATACTTTGTACACCATTACTCTCCTAAAAAAAAAAACCAGCATACCATCACAACTGTTTCTGCTCAATATATATCATCTTCTGAGATCATTTCTCTCTCTGTTTCATCGAAACAATATCCTCAAATCATTACAGAAACGGTTCAGCTTCAGCATTCTCAAACCGTTACAGAAACGATTCAACTTCAACATCCTCACGAACCCTCTATACACATCGAATGATATAGATTCGAACCATCTTTTCCTTTTGGTTCCTAACTCTTCCTATTCCATCTCCTTTCGAATCATAATTACAAAACGATCCACAATTCAGGTTCATCATAACAGTTAATATACCTGCTCGAATGCTCTTTGAATCCTCAACTGTATAGGGCCCTTCGTATTCCTCTTCAAATATTACACCATTCATGACGGAAGGCGGAAAAAACTCGACGGCGGCTCAAAATACCTACCCACAGCCTTAACGACAGAAAAGAAAAGGTTAAGGATACGTGACCCGTGGGCGAGAAAACTTTTAATCGGAAGTCGAAAGATATTTACATCGGAATCCAAAAGCTTCGCACAGCCGCAACGACGGGAAGAAAAAGACTACGGACACGCGATTCGCATCGGAATTCGGAGCGCTTTTCACTTCGGGTGCTTAACCACTTTGGGAGCCACAACGGCGGAGATCAACAGGTTATAGCCATGTGACGCTCATCAAAAGTCAGAGCACTTTACACTTCGGATGCTTAACCACTTTGGGAGCCGCAACGGCGGAGATCAACAGGTTATAGCCATGCGAGGCACATTAGAAGTCGAAGCACTTTACACTTCGGATGCTTAACCACTTTGGGAGCCGCAATGGCGGAAGCCAAAAGACAACAACCTCCGATCTAAAACTTTAGTCTGAATCTCAGCCGATTGAGCTAGAGTTCATCGGAGAAAAATATCGGAGCTCGTTGTGTATCACTCTCCCGCAACGGCGGAAGCGCAGATGAATAAAAAATTCCGCAAGGTGTTCGATGGCAAGGCCCCAATAGCAAATACTTTATTGCACGCTCAAAACAGTTGTGAGGGTGCGTGGTTAACGTTATAGTGGAGTTTGTACTTCGCACTTTTTTTTGGTGATATCCATTCGATAAGTGGATTTTCCATAGACTTTAGTCTGAATCTCTAGCACCTCCCACTGTTCGATTTTCTCCATTGATACCTGCGTGCCTGCCTCTTTTCAGTAGATTGCCACATCCATTTGACATCAGTTCCCCTTCTCTTTATAGAATATTTCCATCAATGACAATACATTAAAACTTTAAGACTAAGCACTAGCCACCATCTACTCGTCCCGAACACACCACTCTGAAAGATATTCCAACATGATAAATACAATATTCCACTTGAGGGCATGCATAAAGGCTTGTAATGGCTGGGTTTTATAAAACTTTGAATAATTTTGTAATGTTTTATAAGTGCATACTACTTGGTGGCAAGTTTTGTCATCTTTATTTTGGTAAAATAGACATGTAGTTTAGAGGTAGGATACTAGTAGCAAGTTGGATAGATAAGTGTATTTCAATTTTGTAAAATTGCATGTACATAACTCATAATCATAAACTTTGTTTGTATCTACAGGATGTCCGGTTAGGCCAATCTTCTTTTTTCATTTAAATACAAGTATATGTTTTTGCTAAAAAAAAAAATCCTTTTTATTCACCCTGAAACGGATATGAAATAATTGGATACCTCCCAAAGGAATATATGATTAATTAAGGCATATTATCTAAGAACAAATACTAAGGTTGATCCAACTAACAAGATAATATCTAGGGGAATAACCCTACAAGGCCTAATAAGGAGAAATAATAAT
The DNA here is from genome assembly GCA_001517045.1 of Pseudotsuga menziesii. Lineage (NCBI taxonomy): Eukaryota > Viridiplantae > Streptophyta > Pinopsida > Pinales > Pinaceae > Pseudotsuga > Pseudotsuga menziesii. The sequence continues at coordinate 384,363 of LPNX010779290.1, forward strand.
ATAACCAAAGGGCTAAGGACCTCACCTAGGTACCAGACATTGAAAAACGGGGAACACACTCATAAATATAGACTAGGTAAGGGGGTATGCAAAGAATGCTAACTAGCGCATATGAAAAATCATAGCAAGTGGGAGACATCATGTCTTTCATGGGAATTGAATGTATGGAACTTCCTTAGAAATATCACACGTATTGTCACTTAATAAGGAGAGTGGATGGTGAAGACCGAGTGCAGAATTTGCAAGCTAAAAATAAATGTGATTTCACCTTAAAGCACATGTTGTACCTAGGATATATTGTTTGTGAATATATATGTATGTGGATCTAGATAATATATAAGTCATTATGGTCACCCTATCCCAACCAACATTAACAAGATACAAGACATTCAAGGGTTTACAAATATTATCGAGTTTTTGTTTGGATTCTTACATGTTCCACATCAATACATAAGATCTTGTGTGGTAGAACAAAAAACTTATATTCAAATGGGACCAAATGCAATAATAAGTATTAACAGAATTAAAGTGCAATTTGTTCTTTTCAATAGACTTATGCATACGTTATTTACATCATCCATTTCAATATCACTTAGATGTTTGGGAGTATGCACTAGTAATAGCTTCAATTCAACATGAACATCCAATTTTCTATCACTCATAAACCTTCAATGACACCATGCATCCTTATTTAGATTATGATCAGAAGCTCTAAAGAAGTATACAAGTTTTTAAGAAATGGAGATACTACAACTTAGGTGAGGGTTTTGATATATGCTTTGAACATAAACTTTTTCAATTTATGCAAATATTAAATTGCAAACCACATGCAAACTCAAGTGCATGACTTATTTGTAGAAATTCAAGTTAGCGATGAAGAATACTTACGATGTAACAAATGACCTAGTTGATTGATCAATCTATCTACCGATACACACACTACTTACCGTCTTGAATACATGTTGATCCTTAAACAAGGGACTTATATCCCACTCACTTTTCCAACACAAATTCTTCACAAAATTAAGCCCCAGCCTCTATTTTGAATCCTATGTAGAGATATTTGTCTTCTAGATAGATTCAAAGGTTTCTTCTCTATGCACTTTGAAAGGAATTTAGGATTCTTATGCCTAAGTTTAGGTTTGGGTTACCCTACTTTGTTTGCAAGATACAGAAATCCATGGCCAATTTCAGATACAATACTCAAGTAGACTTTGTTTTATCTTCAATGTGTACTTCCGATTACGTTCAGTCCATCCATTCTTTTACCCATCCATATTACAACAATTTAATAGAGTACATGATTGAGATAAATAATTGGTTGTAGTAGCAAAATAACAATGCCGCTTAGTTGTACTCATATGCCAACATTTCCACAAACCCACAAATTGAGCAAAGTCCATTTTCACTCTAAATTTCCTCAATGACTAAAGCAACAATAATTAGGGCAATTACACTACTTACACCGTTTTCCTTTTATAAGAGAATTACCATGGGAAAATACAATGACTTGCCGAATACCACAATGCCAGAGCCCAAGTGTTAGTGAGGAGCCAAAGTGTTAGGAAGGAGCCAAAGCCCGAGTGTGAGGGCCCGCCAGTTCAATTAATCTATCCAGCTCGTGAGAACAGAGTGTTACCCGAGCCTGAGCTCGAGTGGGCCTACAAATTGTTGGCCAACCAAACATTAAGTGTTAGTGACAACATATAAATAGTGAGCCAAAGATTTCACTTAAATCAATGAAAATTTAGTCATAAAGCAACTAAGCTGAAGCATAGGTGCATTTCTTATTAGTATGAGGTTAATATGCAAGAGATGAATGCCTTGAAAATGTCAATGCTTCCACATAGGAACGTTAGAGACAAGTAGGGACAAGATAGCCTCTGCAATCATAAGAATAGAAATCTCATTGCAACAAGAACAAGGTGCTCATAATAAATAGTTCAAGATTTAAATATTGCTCAAAGGCATATAAATATTGAGTAAAAGATTATCGAAATAAACATGACATGAAATATAGATAAATCAAAATATTTAATATGATCAACATATAGCAAATTATGATCAGCTCATGATATCACTTATAAAAAATTATGAAATGACAAGTCACTGATGGTCTTAATCATGGGTTCATTTCTTGTTAACACTATGTAAATATGCAAGAGATGAAATGCCCTGAAAATGTCAATGCTTCCATATTGGAATGTTAGAGACAAATAACACAGGAACTAGATACAATCTCTGCAATACATGAAAAAGAAACTATATCCCAATTAAATAACTTATGACAAGCCAAAAAATATGATATCACATAGATTAAAATTTTTTGTTTACTTAAGAATTTAATTAGCAAGAGCATATAATGATCATAAAGATATTATTTATAAAAGAATGAAATTGTTTTTACACAAAGGTCAGCAATAACATATAAATAAAGTAAATAATGATCACTAGATAACACTTATGAGATTGTTCTTATAAAATTATTTTTATATACAAAACAAAGAAAAGAACAAATTAATTATTAAGTATATTTAAAAAATATTAAGCATCAGATGGTTTATAGCTACCATCATGACAAAATACTAGAGATCCATGTCTTTACAAGATGTCAATATTTCCATATAGAAATGTGAGACAAATATATAGCAAAAACAAGAAATAATATCTTAATAAACATGATTAGAAGCAAAACCTAAATGCAAAAAATGAATAACATAAAACTTAAATACTTTATCGTACTGATCTAAATCTGCAAAAAACACGAAAAATAGTAAAAGAAAGAGAAACTTTTACTTACAACCATTTGAAAAAATATGCCTAGAAAATACCAGTCTTCTATTCTGGCCACATACGTGGATCCAGAATGGCTGTTCCAATTCCAAAAACAGGTTATATTAAAAAGACCGGTAAGAAATGACAAAGTTACGACCATTTTTATAACTGCTATTTTTATTACCGAAAGGAAGCCCAGAAATGCCCAGTTTTCCATTCTGGTCACGTAAGTGTATCCAGAATGGCTGTTCCAAATTCGAAAACAGGTTATAATAAAAAAACCGGTAAAAAATGACCAAGTTACGGCCTTTTTGTATAACTTCCATTTTTATTACCGAAAGGAAGCCCATAAATACCCAGTTTTCTGTTCTGGTCGTGTTGGTGGATCTAGAATGGTGTTTCCAATTCCAAAAATAGTTTATAATAAAAATTCTGGTAAAAACTGACCAAGTCACGACTATTTTTTTATAACTGTCATTTTTATTATCGAAACGAAGCCCAAAAATGCCAGTTTTCTATTATGGTCACGTGGGTGGATCCAGAATGGCTGTTCCAATTCCGAAAACAGGTTATAATAACAAAACTGCTAAAAAATAACCAAGTTATGACCATTTTGTATAACTGTTGTTTTTATTACCGAAAGGACGCCCATAAATACCCAGTTTTCTGTTCTGGTCACGGGAGTGGATCCAGAATGGCTATTTCGATTCCGCAAACAGGTTATAATAAAAATTCCAGTTAAAAATGACCAAGTTACAAAACTTTTTTTATAACTATTGTTTTTATAATCAGAAGAAAGATCTCCTTGAGGAGAGCCCCGAAATCATGTAGATTTACAGGAAAAACATCAAGAAACCCTTGAAAAAATTCTGCAAAAATTTTACACAACAAGTTAGGGTTAGGGTAAAAAAAATGCAGAAATATGCCCAAATCTGAAGAGAAGCCTAATGGCTACTAGATAGAAAGAAAATCTACAACAAAATGACAAAGCCCAAATGATAATCGTTATTGATTGAAAGCTATAGAAGGTACTAGATCATAGAAACTCGCTCTAATACCATGTTAGAATAGTAGAGTCAAGCTAAACTAGTTAACCTATCTAAGAAACCAACAACATATCATAAAATATAAGAACATGAAAAGAAAATGACAAGAGAACACCGATATACGTGGTTCACCCTAATGGGTTACATTCACGGGAAGGTAGTCTTCTATTATCTCTAGAATGTCTTCTCCAATCTTACAAGAGAGCAAAACACAAATACCTCAAAGAATATAGATAATGTACAACAGTGTCACAATAGTACCACTACTACATCAAGAATACATGATATGGAGAGACTCACTTGACCCTATTATATACTTAGAGATGATGAGGAATTACTCTCACATATTGCATGTGAGATAATATAATTCTCCAAAATAACACCTCTTAATACAATACCATGGACAAATACTCTACAAAAGTAAATACACCACCATATAACTATGGGTTAAATGTATTACTCTTTTACATAAGATTGTAGACAACTTTCGACATAATACAAAGACATTATTTCCTTCCAATGAATATAATATATTCCAACAATTTCAACCCTTTCCTGTCTCATTCTCAACCAAAGCTTTCCACTTCTTAAAGTAGAAAACACATCAAATTTCTGCCTAATGCAATAAACCTAAGTTTTTGTAGTTCCATCATCAATAAAAGTAGCATAATAATGAGATCCACTAAGATATTTTACCTGAGTCGGTCCCCATACATCTATATGCGCAAGATCTAACTTTTCATTCTTCTTTTGTTTCCAAACCCTGAGAAATCTGACTCTATTTTGTTTTCCAAAAACATAGTTCTCACATAATTCCAAACGTACCTGCTTCAGATTTGGAAGCAATTTCCATGAGTGAAGAATCTTCATCACCTTCCCACTCATGTGGCCAATCCTATGATGCCACAATGTTGCACCTGTTTATGTGGAATCTAGAGATATAGAACAATTAGTATTATGAGGACATAAATGAAATGTACCTATCCTATCTCCTTTTTTCTATTACTTTTTCTCCTTTAAGAATCTTCCACTACATTTTTTTCAAATGTAGACAAACAACCATTATCTCCCAAATTCCCTTTTGAGATCATATTTCTTTTCATAGAAGGCATATGAATAACATATTTTAGTAGGCATTCATTTCCATTATTTAACTTATTCTACACCTTATCCATTCCAACAATTTTACATGGTTCATCACCCCCCATAAAACATGTCCAAAATCACCTAGAATATAATCATGAATGAATTTCCTACGTGGTGTAGCATGACATGAATCCCCTGAATATACTACCGAGTAATCACTAGTATTATCTAATGCAAGCATGAAAGTATCTTGTAACATATAACCTGCTACATTAGCTTCCTGAGTAGTCTCTTGATGCCAGTCTCCTTTCTTCTTTGGAGATTTGCAACATTTCTTTAGATGTCCTCTCTTACCACAGTTCCAACACTCTATCTTTCCCATTATGGACTTGGATCTTACCTTTCTAGACTTATTGTGATTACCTAGGCTCCTTCCTCTCTCCTCTGTCTTCCCATGCTCTCCATGGTATACGTATTACATGATGTCTCACTTGTGATTTTTCTTCGCATTTCCTCGCTAATAATAACACCAACACCATCATAAAATTTAAGTGTTTGAACCAAAGAGAGAGTTACTTACAACCATGACCAAGCCATTTTAGCTTTTTGGAAATGTGCAAAAGATTATAAGAGCCCTAACCTCATCATCAAAGTTCACCCCTTCAGAACTTAGTTGATTAGTAACCATATTAAATTCATTTAAATGGTCAACAACAAATCCACCTTCTGACATCTTCATATTAAATAAATGCTTCATTAGAAATACCTTGTTGGAAGCTGAGGGTTTTTCATTGAGCTTAAATAATGTGCTCTTCACTACCTCCGTTGTCTTTTATTTTGAAATATTTAAAGCCACTGAAAAATCCATGAACAATTGTATTGTTCCCAGTGCCTTTCTATTAAGAACCACCCATTCTTTGTCCTTCATAGTCGTCGACTATTTTTTTTACCGCCCAACAGTAGGTACAGATCCTTTTGGTACAGATAGTCCTCCATCTGCATCTTCCATAACTGGTAGTTTTGACCGTTAAATTTCTCAACCCTAAAATTTCCTTCTTCTTCCATTGCTCCCACTCGAACCAGGAACCCTTCTTTCCTACGAGTTTACCAGCCAAATAGACTTTTTGGCTATGATACCAATTGTTAGAAAACATGATCACAAAGCAATAACAATAAACAATAAACGAGATGAAAATATTAAAACGTATTACAAGAGAACCACCAATATAATTTGGTTCACCCAAGATGGGCTACGCCCACACAGAAATTGCTAGTCCTTTATACCATCCAACAAAAATGAAGGGATGCAACTTGCAACAAACCCCTCTGCACTTCCTCTTCACTTTTTTATAGTCTCTCTCATATAATCACATATAGTGTTTTACAATGCCATAATACAATACACAGTTGTATTACAATGCTTTCCTTTTATAGGGGAATTACCATGGTAAAATACCATGGGTTACCCACTACCATGGTAAAATACCATGGACCAGCCTGGGGGGAAGGTCCTCCACGGACCCCTGCGGGGGGGCGATGCCCCCCCACACCCCCCTGCTGAGATGAGGTTACAGTAAAACTAGGGTATAAACACGACTGAACACTAACATATCTGAATCTGGAAGATCGGGCTACACAACCAACATGAAATTTTTATATATTGTTTAATAATTCACTACTGCAATGTAATTAAAGCAATAAACACAAATATAGAATATTGTTGAAGAAGTCTTTGATGGAATGTTACCATGAATATTGTGTATGCATGTTACATTGATTTTGATCCCACTAGAAAACCCAACTAGACCAAGCACAATGAATTCAACACTACAAAAGAGAAATTGTAGTGATTTAATATAAGAAGAAGTTTGCTTTGAAGTTGGAGGAGCAAAGCTCTTAACAATGGTTCCCATGCTAAACTCAACAACTAATCATATTAATTGACAATGAACAACAAAGCAATAGGAACATATCAATGCTTCTAAGAAATTGAACAAGAGTCTATTTCAAGAACATGCAACCAAAATCGTGATTCCCCATCCCTTTTTTCATGATGTATAGTTTCCTTGCTACTGCAATGGGCCCTAGAAAGCATATGCATAAAATACGCCTCGATGTGTCCTAACCTATGATGATTGACACTAAAATGTGTCTAACATGCCTTCATTCAGATCCTAAAAAATAAGCAAGGAACATAATCACAGTTCTCCATAGCACTACAAACATAAGAAAAGGAAGAAAAAAAAAACCAGATGAAAGTTGTCCAAACAATAATGAAAACAATGACTATTTCAATATGCTTTGTCGGTCTCCTATTCCCTAAAATTTGTGCAATTGGCCTAGAGGGAAAAAGGCCACAAGGAAACCAAACTACAGGATATATAGCCATAAACACCTTAACATGTCTAAAATAAAAGTTTAGATGCATGGCTCATTAATCATATTGTAATGTCCCTTTTTAAGAATTTTTATTAAATGACCAATTTTTCACTTTCTTCCCTATTTCAACCTTTGACTAGTTTTGATGTCTAGGTATCCAAATCGACCCAAATGCTACCAAATATTATGATAAAGGTGTATGAATGATATTAATACTTGAATATGATGTTCAGGGATGATTTATGACCCTCCAATTACATCTACAGGCTTGTTTAACATTCTGTCCAAAGTAGGAGTCTTTACTAGCAAATTGGGGTTCCAATTCCCCCTGGGTAAATGCTGGAAATGGCTTCTCCAATGCTCCCAAACCCACTCGAATTTCTGAAAAAAGGAAGAGGATGTTTAAGGGACATTTTTAAGGTCTCATATTCATCATTATTCAGTTTATACAGGCTATTATGACCCTCTCCCAAACAACTACAAAATTACTAATTCGGCCCTTGGGGAAATGGCATCAAATCTTCTCCAAATGCAATTAAATTGAGTAAGATGGCTTAAAATTCTCAAGTTATGAACATTAAACTTGTAATAATCATAAATGGTAGTCCATTCATCATAAATATATCATAGATACATTCTCCCATTCGAAATAATCAACATTACCACGGCATACAACAATACAGTGGGGAAATGGTCATTGTTTGCTCATCAATATTCACTTTTGCATAAAACCCTTTTGTATTTTGACCCAAGAATTTATAAGAATTAATAACAGAGCATATTAAAATTATTACAATAATAAATTTACTATGAGAAGCACGAAATCAACAACATTCAATGGAATACATCAATATAGTGGGGAAATGGTCATCATTTGCTCATTAATAATCAATTTTACATTCAACCATTGGGTATTTAGACCTAATACTTTCCAAATATGAATAAAATAGTACAATAATATTATTACAATCATAAATTTACCATGATAATCTCTCCCAAAGAGAACAATAGCTCACCCAAAGCGCAATCCCTCCATGAGCAAGAATATGCAAGAAAAACTGGAAATGGTTGAGAGACAATGCTGCAATAGAAGGAAATGTGAGCTGCCATGTAGCTTACACCTAAAAACAAAACTCCATTAAATATCTATAACATACTTGAGTGGCCTCTCCAAACACCAACTTGGATGGGAATATTTCACCCTCGAAATTGGCTAAGGTAAGAAACTAGTCATCCAATAACTCTCTTAATTCACAAATGCAATTTTCTCAAATGATCAAAAGCCATTCTCTTAGTTGATTCTTGTATTTTATAATCATCCTTAGCCTTCTAAGGTTACCAATCCATCCACAAAATCAAGCCAATTCGAATTTGGGTGTGGGCCCAATATTTGCCATGTGTCCTCCCTTTCCTAGCCTTCCATCTTCCCCCAATTTGAGTAGGAACCCATTGAGCTTCCCCAACTCACATGAGCGCCCTATTGGATGCTCTATTTTGACCTGACATGTTAGATATGTCAAATATCATCCTTCATATCTAATTTTTGTCATAGGTGTCATAGCATCTTCATCATTTTTGTCATAGAGCTAAGGAATCTAGTCCAAGTGTCTCACTAGCTCGAAAGTGACTCTTTCTCTCCCATGTAAGTTACATTTCATTCCAAATTTGACCTATGATGCATATGTCCAAGTGTATCAGCCTTCTAATTAATCCAAGAACATTTAGGCTTCCCATGGATTCGAAATTGCAAGATGAGGATTCCATGTGGCACATAAATTCTAGCTTGTGTGGGCCCCATAGTTTCCATGTGTCTCAATGCTCCATTGCCATTTCAATTTTCTCTTGTATTTATTTAATAAGATCCATTATTAAATATTTATTCCATTCTAATGTCTAAACATCATTTATTGTCCACCTTATTCCAAATCCCAAAGCTTCCACCCCCAACCTAGGAAACTATTAATTTTTCTGCTTGGCAATCATTTGACCTTTAGCATAAATTTGACAAACTCTCATGAATATCGAAAATGTGATTAGGCCATTGTGACCCAATGCAAAATTTGGGACATGAAAAATCCTCCCTTTCCAATATTGCTTGTCCTCAAGAAATTTCGAACATGGGTGTTGAAGAACCTGCTTTCTGTATGATTCTTTGAAGTTTCCACTGAGTTGCCCAACTTTGAGTCTTTGAGATTCCATGAAGATTTTAGAGAGGAACCACCATGCTTGTTGCTGCACTAATCTGATTAAAATCACTTTATTAATTGGGGAATCCATCTCCCATAATGCTTGTTTCCCAAAAAAATTGAAATCAACGGGACTAAAAACTATCCCAGGGTCCCATTACTTGTATTGCACTCCAACAATTAAGAGTGCTCTCCAACCCATACCATTAGGAAAGAGAATTCTAGGATCCCATTTTCTTGTATGAATTCTTCCAAAAATCATGAGTACATAATATATATCATCAAAGTACATAACAACATAATAAAAATGTACATCAAGGAGGTGCCTCACCAAAAAATCATGAAAGTGCTTATACCTCCAAGTAAGTAGACCACAATTTGCCAAGTGCATACAAGCTTCAAGTGACCAATAAAATCTACTCCAATGACATAGGTGAGGATCCCATGTCCTATAATGATGTTCCAAAAGGATGTGATATGCATCAAAATATTCAGCCATGTATTCTTTCATCCAATAAGTGAATGAAGAATCTCCACTAAAATTTGAACCAAATAATGAGCAAAAAAACCAAGGAGACTTCAAATGACTCAAAGAAGTCTCTCCCATACAACCATGAATGAGAGAATCATAAAGATATAACAAAGTATGTGGCTGGCAACAAAAATGTTCTCCAATCATAAATCTATTCACCCCAATGTTGGATGAACTTCCTCCAACATCAAATGAACCAAGTGTTGAGCAAGAGAAACCATGAGTCTTCAAGTGACTCAAATGCATATCATAGGTGCATGCATATAGATGTGCATCATCATAAAGTAACAAAGGATGCTGCTGCAAATGTGAATAAGAATGTGCTCCAACCATGTCATCATAAAAAGTAAATCTAGGAGTTCCATACTCCTCATGTGGCACCATAAAAAAAACCCTTTCACCCATACTTCATTGAGACTAATGCAAGGTTGTCTTCATAACTAATTTATATACTATTTGAATTGCCATCGTATATGAATATCCATCCCCAAAAGCTTTGACACAACAATTGTCTAGGTTATTTGAGCTGCCAAGAGCTATACATCACTAGTAACCTAAACACAACTATACAACTTTGAATTTACATGGGACACACATTACAACTAACCCCTGGAGAGGCACATAGCCTGAAAGCATAAAATGGTTCAAATTGTGTAACCGTGATCTGCATTTTTGGTTTTATATCTTGACATTTCAATCCCTACTCTGGGCTCATCCTTAAGAGATGTTAAAACCCAATGTATGAATATTGCCTATTCTATTCTTAAATAGTAATTCTATGTATAACCTTGTTAGTTCTCATGTCAACTGCTAAATTTCGTGTGATTTCAGAATAATGTTGAGAAGCAAGGTGCATGTGTCACTGAGCTTGGTGCCCTCATCCTTATTTAGAATATTTTTGTTTATTAAGATTTATATATTCTCTCTAACCTTTCTTTTAGCAATGTTGTTTTCTTTTTCAATGATCTTTGCCTTTTCCATACAAATATGATTTTTAGTCAAATGGGAGTGTTCTATCAATGTTGGAATTTTTAAACTTATCATGTATTAAGTCAACCATGTGCTCTTTAAATATTACTTCCAAGGACTTGCCTATTTCCCCTATGTATACCTTGCCACATAAACACAATATGGAGTACAATTCTTTGTGTATACCAGGTTTAATTGGATCTTTTAAGGAATCAACCATTTCTTTGATTGACTTCCGAGGCATGAAGGTAAATTTATGTTAGGGTTAACCTTGACTCGAGAATGATTCAAATGGTTTAGGTCTCAACATATGTTTTTGGGCCCATGGTATTCGGTGACCCAAGGTATTTTTCCATGGTATTGGTGGCCAATTGTATTTGGTGGCCCATGGTATTGTCCCAAGGTATTGCATGTAAAGAAGCCTTTATAATTCTTGAGGAGGCTCCATTGTAAAGTGGCATTGAGGTGAGTGGTGGCTAGATCACTTGGCTCGGCTTGATCAGTAGGTAAAGGAAGATAATAGATCTATTATGATGTTTTTTCTCGGTTTTGGGTTTTCCACGTAAATGTTGTGTGTCTATCTTAAATGTGTTGCTATGTGGATTTATGTTTGTAGAAATAACAGCTCTAATGCTATGAGAAAAGATGCTTAGAAGCAGCATTGGAAATAGATCTTGCTACTAAGATAATTCTCACAAGCATACATAAGAAAAATAGAGAGAAGAAAAGAGACTGAATCACATGAATGAAGAGATGAATATTGGAGTGTATCCTTACATTGAATAATGATGAATAATAGTGTACATAAATAGTACATCGCTCATAGGTAAAATTGTATTGGAGACAACTCATCAAGATCAGAAACATAAACTTACTAAATATGATAAACCCCCATAGGTGGCTAAAGCACTTCCCAAATCAATCAAGGACCTCACAAATTAGAAAAATAATGAGTGAGCTGTCAAGAGTGATGGAAAAACATGCTAATCCTGGAAAATGGAGAGAAAATCATGGAGGATGGGTTGGCAACAAAAGATAGCAGTTTCCTAGTTGACTAGCTTTACCTTATCCACAGAAAAGCTGGATAAAAGAAGAATAAGGCAGAATCTGCAGGAAATTGCAATTACTAATCCTGGCAGTCAATAAAGTGGATAGGATCAACCCAAAATTAGGTTTAAATCATTCATGAAGTATATATGGCAAGTGTTGACTATGTAGTGCAAGTGGATGCCAACTATCTAGGCTAGTGGGTAGGAAATTAATCAAAATTGATTAAATATTTTATCTTAAGTTATGAAATGGGTTATTATATTCCCAAAACCCCCTTTAATTCTGACTTTATGATGATATATAGGTGTATATAGGGCCCAACAACAAGGCTATGTTCACTCTTTACAATTATTCATGTCCAGAAAAGTGGGGAAAGATGCAAAACCACATGGGGAAATCCTCCCTCAAGAAAGAAAAAATGCACAAAATTTGAACAATATTTCTTTGGTATGTCTTATCTTCACTTGAATGAGTTGAATGAGCTGCTTCTTGGTGAAAGACTTTGTGAAGAAATCATGAAGTCCATGATCATGCACTATAGTGTAGAATCTGCAAGAGAGAAGTGGAGAGACTCATGGTATCTCATCAATTGACGAAGTATGAGAATTATTTGAATTCTTCTTGCTGCTAACAAAATCTGATCTGCAAAAAAAAACTGAAATGGAAAAGATATCTGTGCATACACCTTCCCAGAGAGTACACAAATTAATACAAAACGTTGCACACTCAATTCCCTTAATAGATGCAAAATTGTGATGTGAATCGCATGTCATTATTCCAATATGATGGTGCACCTTCCTAGATCTGATGTGAGGCTGATAAAACTTTGATATATCAGAAAAATTATTATATGGAACAACAAATACAAAGGCTTTAGTAACTCCACAAGGATATAGGGCTAGACTAGGAAAACTATGAGCAACTAGGGAAAACTGATGAGTGTAAAAATATGAATGATAGATGGACTTGAGATCTGAACTATAAGTGTTTAGAAAATATCCAAACATGTGTAATATCAGTCCAAATATTACTAAGGTCATGGATAACCAATCAGTGAAATATAGGCAAGACTTCAAACCATGTAATATAAGTAACACTGCATAAGACACCAATGAGGAATCAACTAGTGAACTTGGGATTTGTATAGTCTTAGGAGTATTCAGAGGTATGGTAGATGGTATATATGGTGGTATGAATGATGTCATGACATGTATATCATCCTGAAAACATGATTCTAAATCATAATTATTATGGAGTGAGGAATATCTTCTTAAAGATAAGTCCGGATCTAGTGAAAAAACACAATTATTGAGAGATGAATCTAGGAGACTGATAGGTGGATTATGAAAGAAAGGATCTGATATTTCTGATTCTGATATATTAGAAAATGAATCTATATCAGAGACATGAGAAAATTATTTTACTCTGGCACTCAATTCATAGCTTATATCACCTTGGAACTACGCATTATGACAATGTTCTCAGGAATCAGTAGGATTCTCTAGCTCATCTGGAACTTCGATGTTGTGCTTCTCAAGAAGCTGAGACATGACATCCATATTATTCTTGAAAAATTTATTCTCTGGATGAAATCCTTTGTTGCAATAAAAGAAATTGGATGTGCTCCCTTTTTTTAAACCTTCATCACTGAATCTTCATCAGTAGGCTTCGAACTTTCATCTTCAATTTTGTGACTTTGGCTTCTTCTCTTTCACAGTTTGTTTTTCTTTGGATTTGGTGTTTTTGATTCCTTGAACAATGAGAGCACGATCCTTGATATTGGAAGATTTAAGAGCACCCATATTTATCAATTTGTCTTTCTCCTTTGTTAGTGAATCAAAGAAAGTACACAAAGAAGAAACTTTTCCAATTAGAAACAACAAGCCTAGTAGCATGAAAAATAGACACAAAAACTAAGTATTCAGGACGCAATTTAAAAATAATGGAAAGGATTATTTGATAATATTTCTTCTCAATTCCACAATGTTTGAGAATTAGAAAAAGTGACTTGAATTTGATGAAGAAACCCTCAATAGAATCGAAACTTCTTGGACTCATTGAGAATAACTAATTTCCAACTAATGCGCTCTTAACTCATCTTGAACTCCAAAGAGAGACTCAAGTTTGGGCCATACTTGGTTTGGAGTGGTAAAACCATATATATGAAAGAGTACACCAGGAGAAATAGAGAGGGAAACTAATGCATAGGCTTCACCCAACTTATTATGCCACTTAGCTTTCTCAATCACAACATTGGGATCATTCTCCAAAGCTAGAGTAACTCTATATAGTCCCTTACTGCGCAATAGAATGACAATTTTTCATTTCCATTTGTGATAGTTGAAGGGATTCATGATTATAGTTGAAGGAGAATCCATACTTATGAGTTGATTTGCTCAAGAAGAAACTCTATGCAACCTACAAAAAATAAAATTAGGAGAAAAAATATTGTAAGCTAAACAAGCTCTTCTTCAGAGAGGGATAGGAGAATGGATGCGCTCCTCAACTCCGTAGAACTTGATCAACCTTGCGCTCTGATACCATGTAGAAATAGAAGTTCCAATGCTATGAGCAAAGATTCTAAGAAGCAACAATGGAAATAGATCTTGCTACTAAGATAATTCTCACAAGCATGTGACAGGAAAAATAGAGAGAAGAAAAGAGTTGAATCACGGGAATGAAGAGATGAATATTAGATTGTATCCTTCCATTGAATAATGATGAATAATAGTGTACATAAATATTACATCCCTCATAGGTAAAATCAAGTTGTATTGGATACAAATCATCAATATTAGAAAGATAGAATTACTAAATATGATAAACCCCCATAGGTGGTTAAAGCACTTCCCAAATCAATCAAACACCTCATGAATTAGAAAAAGCATGAGTGAGTTGTTGATAGTGATGGAAAAACATGATAATCCTTGAAAATGGAGAGAAAATCATGGAGGATGGGTTGGAAACAAAAGATAGCAGTTTCCTAGTTGACTAGCTTTACCTTATCCACAGAAAAGCTAGATAAAAGAAGAATAAGGAAAAATTTGCATGAAAGCATAGTTACTAATTATGGAAGTCAATAAAGTGGACAGGATCAACCCAAAATCAGGATTAAAGCGTTCCTGAGGTATATATGGAAAGTGTTGACTATGTAGTGAAAGTGGATGCCAACTATCTAGTCTAGTGGGTAGGAAATTAATCAAAATTGATTAAATATTTTATCCTAAGTTATGAAATGGGTTTTGAGGAGGCTCCATTGTAAAGTGGCATTGAGGTGAGTGGTGTCTAGCTCACTTGGATCGCCTTGGTTGGCTTAGTTCAAGGAAGACAATAGACCTATTATAGTGGTTTTTCTCGGTTTTGGGTTTTCCACGTAAAGATTGTTTGTCTATCTTAAATGTGTTTCTATGTGGATTTATGTTCTCTCATTATTAATTATATGTATGCTCGTTAAAATACTAAGAACTCGTATCAGAGCCATGGTTTTGCATATAGTTGTGCTCATTGTGCTGTGTTTGTTTTTTTGAATTAACTGTGGGGTGCATGTTCGGTGGTACCCAACACCTTAGCAATATTTTCGGGTTCCTGGTTAGAATGTGATTTCCTCGAGTGATGGAAGCACAAGGTATCCCTCTTATGTGCATATAAGGGATGTTAAATCAAGTGTGGAATGAACCACTAGGTAGGTATGAGGGTGGCAGGTGTATTCGTAGCCTAGCTTGATGTGGATCGGATAAGTTGAGTCTTCGATTGTGGGAGGAATGTGAAATGGTTTAATCTCAGTTTTGGGACCAAGATTGAAGAACCATGTATGTCAAGAGAATTCCTAGAGAACTGGAGGTTACTGTGGCTGAGGACCCATGCAATCCTGTAGATGGATTCTTTTTATATGGACATCAATTATAAGGTTGGATGCAGGTACAAAAGGAGCATGCACAAAATGAGCAAGAAAACGAGCATGGACAAGTGAGAGGATGAATGAACGAATGGTGATAGTGTAGTCACCATGAAGACACATGGAAAATAATAATGGATTAGTTTGTATGTGAATGGGCATATGGATGTAAAACCTGGTAAGGCATGCATACCCCTGGTGACTCACTGGTAAATTCAAGAGATAGACCTATGTGATAGGGGGTGTATGTGATATTCCTTGGTAAAACTTTGAGGGGGGTTGGTGAATTACTCCAAGTCAAGTGTAAAGGGGGGATTGTTAGGGTTAACCTTGACTCATGAATGAATCAAAGGTGGTTGAGGTGGTAGGGAAGATGTAATATTAGAGCCATGGTTTGGGATATAGTTGTGCTCATTGTGTTGTACTTAGTTTTTTGAAGTAATCATGGGGTGCATGTTCGGTGGTACCCGACATCCCATTAGGTTTTTTGTTTCTATTAAAATGTGATTTTCTCGGGTTCTATAAGCACACGGTATATCTCTTATGCGCAGAGAAGGGATGTTGCATCAAGTGTGGAATGAAGCACGAGGTAGGTACACGGGTGGTAGCTATACTCATAGCCTAGCTTGATGTGGATCAGAGAGGTTGAGTCTTCAACTGTAGGAGGAATGTGAGATGGTTTAATCTCAATTTTGGGACTAAGATTGATGAACCATGTATGTGAAGGGAATTCCTAGAGAATTGGTGCTTACAACGGCTGAGGACCCATGTAATCCACTAGATGGATTGTTTTTTATATGGACGCCAATGAAAAGGTTGGATGCAGGTACAAAAGGAGCATGGTCGAAGACAAGCAATAAAGTGAGCATGGAAATATGAGAGGATGAAGCAATGGATGGTGATGGTGTAGTCACCATGAAGACACATGAAAAGAAAATTAATGGAGCAGTTTGTATGTAAATGGGCATACGGTTGTAAGACCTGGTAAGGCATGCGTACCCTTGGTAACTCATAGGTAAAGTTAGGAGATAGACCTAGGTGATAGGGGGTGTATGTGAGATCCCCATGTAAAGCTTAAAAGGAGGATTGTTAGGGTTAACCTTGACTTAGGAATCAATCAAATGGTTTAGGTATTAACATGTGTTTTTGGGCCCATGGTATTTAGTGAACAATGGTAGTTTTCCATGGTATTGGTGGCCAATGGTATTTGGTGGCCCACGGTATTGTCCGAAGGTATTGCACGTAAAGAATCGTTTATAAGGCTTGAGGAGGCTCCATTGTAAATTTCCCTAGAGGTGAGTGGTGGCTATCTCACTTGGCCTGGCTTATCCGGTTTAGGTCAAGGAATATAATAGATCTATTATGATGGTTTTTCTCGGTTTTGGGTTTTCCACGTAAACATTGTGTGCCTATATTAAATGTGTTTGTATGTGTATTTGTGTTCTCTCATTCTTATTGTTATTATGCTCATTGAGATCCTAAGAACTGGCATTAGAGCAACTGATGGTGTAGTCAACATTAAGATATATGAAAAAAATTAATGGAGTAGTTTACATGTAAATGAGAATATGGATGTAAGACATGGTAAGGCATGCATACCCCTAGTAACTCACCGGTAAAGCCGAGAGATAAACCTAGGTGATAGGGGGGTGTATGTTAGATCCACAAGTCAATATTAAAGGGGGGATTGTAAGGGTAAACCTTGACTCGGGAATGATTCAAAGGTGGTTGAGGTATAGCACATAGTTTTTGGGCACATCGTTTTCTGTACCCCATGGTATATTCCATGGTATTGGTGTCCAATGGTATTTTGGTGGCCCATGGTATTGACCAATGGTATTGCATGTAAGGAAGTCTTTATAAGGCTTGAGGAGGCTTCATTGTAAATTATACTGGAGGTGAGTGGTGGCTAGCTCACTTGGCCGATTTAGGTTAAGGGAGATAATAGATATATTATGGTGGTGTTTCCTAGTTTTCTGTTTTCCACATAAACATTATGTGTCTATCTTAAATGTGTTTCTATGTAGAATTTTTTTCTCTCATGTATTATTTAATGATGCTCATTAAAATCCTAATAACTAGTATTAGATCCATGGCTTTTCATATAGTTGTGCTCGTTGTGTTGTACTTAGTTTTTTGAAGTAATTGGGGGGTGCATGTTCGGTGGTAACCGCACCCCATCAATTTTTTGGTTCTTGTTAAAATGTGATTTCCTCATGTGCTAGAAGCACAAGGTATCTCTCTTATGCATAGGGAAGGGATGTTACATCAAGTGTGGAATGAACCACTAGGTAGGTACAAGGGTGGTAGGTGTACTCGTAGCCTAGCTTGATGTGGATTAGAGAGATTGAGCCTTCGATTGCAAGAGGAATGTGAGATGATTTAATCTCAATTTTGGGACCAATATTGATGAACCATGTATTTGAAGAGAATTCCTAGAGAACTTGAGGTTACAAGGGCTAAGTACCCATGTAATATGGTAGATGAATTCTTTTTATATGGGTTTCAATGAAAATATTAGATGCAAGTAAAAAAGGAGCATGGTAGAATACAAGAAAGAAAGCGAGCATGTAAAAGTGAGAGGATGAAGCAACAGATGGTGATGGTGTAGTCACCATGAAGATACATGAAAAAAATTAATGGAGCAGTTTGCATGTAAATGGGCATATGGATGCAAGACCTGGTAAGGAATGCATACCCTTGATAACTCATCGGTAAAATATGGAGATAGAACTAGGTGATAGGGGTTGTATGTGGGATCCCCAAGTCAAGCTTAAAGGGGGGATTGTTAGGGTTAACATTGACTTGTGAATGATTAAAATGGTTTATGTATCAACATGTGTTTTTGGGCCCATGGTATTTGGTGACCAATGGTATTTTTCCATGGTATTGGTGGACAATGGTATTTGGTGGCCCATGGTATTGTCCCGAGGTATTACATGTAAAGAAGCCTTTATAAGGCTTGAGGAGGCTCCATTGTAAAGTGACCTGGAGGTGAGTTGTGGCTATCTCACTTGGCATGGCTTGGCCAGTTTAGGTCAAGGGATATAATATATCTATTATGGTGGTTTTTCTCGGTTTTGGGTTTTCCACGTAAACATTGTGTGTCTATCTTAAATGTGTTTCTATGTGTATTTTTGTTCTCTCATTATTAATTATATGTATGCTCATTAAAATCCTAAGATTTAAATGTCTCTTCTCTTTAGAATCTTGGTTAACTTGTCTATTGTCCTCTTATGTAAGGAAGGATATATTATTAGAATTGTAGTCATAGTCTGTATTCTTTTTTATTGTGGTGTCTTCTAGACATTTTAACAACTTTGTTAAATTGTTTGTTGTTGTATCCATTTTCTTTAAAATTTTCCTATAAATGTTCTGATTCTTTTTCTAAGTGATTGTCATTTGAAATTCTTAGTGCTCTTGTTACTAGGATGTTGATCACACGATTTTGTTTGGTGGGGGGGAGGGGAATGATGGGAGTTAACATGTAGATACCTATTGGCATGTGCTTCCTTTCTATAGATTTGGTGAGAAATTGAGCCGTTCTCTTTTCCGACAATTAGAACATTGAGAAATGGAATACTCCTTTGTTTTTCAACCTCCATGGTGAACTTAATGCTATCATCCATATTGTTAAGGTGGTTGAAAAAACCAATCAAAATATCATTACTGTGTGGCCACACAACATCCATATCATCTATATAGCATTTCCACCTTGTTGGTTTAAGAGGGAAGGAATCTATGGTTCAAATTATTCTATGTACATATGAATCTTTGTCCCTAGAAACAAGAATACAACTATTGCACATATTATTCGAATTGCCAGCAGCTATCAATTGCTAGCAAACTGGATACAATCACATGACCCAACAACAAAATTGATGAAATTGTTCAGTGCACCTATGAATATTTATTCCCACAACCTTTACAATTCCCATTAGTAAATACCCTTCGTGAATAGAACGGTGAGCAAATTGATGAAGTGGCTACGTATTAAAATTCCTTTTGCAATTACACACCAACCATTACATATAACAACTTGAAACAAATTCCTAACATACATTTGAGGAAGGCCATTGCAGACAAACTGCATAATCATACCCCCCTACTAACAATTTGAATGTAAGTCACGATGCTTCTGTTATAAGCTCGTTTGGTAGTAATGGCATACGATTTTTATTTTTCATGAATGGGACTTTATGGCAAGCAACAAAATCATACTAAGAACTAGGATCAGGGATAGACATAGGGACTATAGAATACAAGAGCCATCACTAACAATTTTAGAAGCTACTTCTTTTTGGGGTTTTAGTTTTGGAAAAATTAATATATTTCTCATTCATCATAGTCAAAATAGAATATCCCAACGACTAATCAACTGAATGACTGACGAACAACAAAACATCGAGAACATATCAATTCTTATAAGCGATTGAACCAACATTTGTTTCAAGAACATGCAATTAGGATTGCAATTCCCCATATCTTCTTTTTTTCCATAATCCATAGTTCATATGCTACAACGTGTTATAACCTATGACTATTTCCACTAAACTATATCATATATGCTTTCATTCAAATCCTTGAAAACACGTAAGGATGAAAAACATGAACACAGGCGAGAAAACAACAAAACCGTAGGAGAGCTATCCAAGCAATAATAGAAACAATGACTTTTTCAATATGCTCTATCGATCACCTATGCCATATAATTTGCGTAATTGGCTTAGAGGGAAACATGCCACCAAATTCTGGGACATATAGGCATAAACACCTAAACATATCTAAAATATAGGTACAAATGCATGGTTCATTAATGATAGGCACAATATAGCTACTTTGGATACTATTTCAATTGCTATTAGATATGAATGTCCATCCCCATAATATTTGACACATCAACTTATTCAAGTTATTTGATCTACCTAGAGCTATAAATCATAAATAACCTAGACACAACTATATAACTTTGAATTTACATGGGCCACACATTACAACTAATCTTAGGAGAGGCACATGTCCTAAAAGCATAAAATGGTTCAAATTGTTCAATGTACATATGAATCTCTGTCCCCAGAAACAAACATATAGCTATTATGCACATTATTTGAATTGCCATCAATTATCATTTGCTAGAAAACTAGACATAATCACATGACCCAACAACAAAATGGATGAAATTGTTCATTGCACCTATGAATCTTTATTCCCACAAGCTTCACAATTCCCATTAGTAAATATCCATCATGAATAAAATGACGAGCAATTTGATGAAGTGGAAACCTATTAAAAATCCTTTTACAATTACCCAGATCATTACATATAACAACTTAAAACCAACACCTGACATGCACCAGGGGAAGGCCATAACAAACAAACCATATTATCATTTCTCCCTACCATCAATTTGAATCTAAGTCATGATGCTTTTGTTCCAAGCTTCTTTGCTAATAATGGCATAGAAAACATTTATTGATGAATGATAACTTTATGGTAAGCAACAAAACCAAACCAAGAACTAGGAACAAATACATACACGGGGACAATAAAATATGAGAGCCATCATTAACAACTCTAGAAGCTACTTCTTTTTGGGGCTTTAGTTTTTGAAAAATTAATATATTGCTCATTTTTTTTTAACACAAACGGATAATTTTTATTAAAATGGAAACTTGTTCACCATAGTTGAAATAGTTAATTGTGGGAATTGCATCCTCTCTTGCTCCATCACCCAATGTATGTTAACCATCATTTATATAAGTTTTCATATTCCTTTGACACTGTCTCTTTTCTTAGAGAAAGGAAGCAATACACCATAAACATTGTGCATTCATTGAAATAGAACTAGGCATGAAACAAATCCTACAAAAGCAAGAGTTGTTTCAATGGAACAATGAGAAGGTCACAAGGAGGCGCAAAAAAATACATAGTTCCAAACCCTAGCAACGGTCACATCTTACCCAGAAAGAGAAATTTCTCCCATCACTACTCAAGCACCAACAAACACAAACCTAAATAGGGCAAAAAGAAGAAAGCGTTCCTGAGAAGCTATTGCATTTCGAGGTTTTGATTTTGAGGAAATTAAAGCCAACATGACTAGATGTTATTAAAATAGTAACAACTTCAGAGAAAATCCTAGAGAAGGAACTCTATATATTTGACACTGTCAGTTCTAACGACAAAGAAGCAACACACCATAAACACTGACTCCATATCAAAATCAAAACAAAAATGGTGAAAGTATTATGTTAACCATCAAACATATAAGTTCTTTTTTTCGTACTTAGTACCAACATGGTCAACGTTATTGAAACAATAACAACTTGTGATGAAGCCTATTCCTTTGACACTTTTTGTTCTCATAACATAAAAGAAACACAATGCATTCATTGAAATATAAGCAAGCCTAGAACATAACTTGCATAAAAGCAAGTTTTTTCAATGGAACATGAAGACGACCATAAAATGATCCAAAACATATTCACAGTTCCAAACCCTAGAATTTTTTCCCAATATTTCTTCAACTCTAGCAACCACAAATCTAAACGGGGGAAAAAGCAGAAATTGTTCTCTTCCATCAACATCACACCACAACCACCACTTCCACCATCATGTCCCTGTTCATGAATAAAAAACACAATTTCCAGGTGTCTTTGACTTTCGTGTTTTCACAGAATAACACGATGAAAACAATCACAACCACCAGATCACCCTTTGACCCGTACCCCAACTCCAAAACCATCAACTAAAGCCAATAATCAACTCTAGAACCATCAACCAAAGCCAAGAAGGATGAAAAAATACCTGTATACATGCTCTTTGCCACCTACATTAAAATTCCATTGAATGATATTAATTGGCGACCGAGAAGCGTTCGAAAAGACATCACCCTGAACCAGCCAAAGGAGAAAATAAACTCCATATGAACTATATTAACTAGCGATCGAGAAGCGACCGAAACACTCTCGACGCAGGAAAACTCGTGAACTGTATTAATTGACGGTTAAGACTAGCAACCACAAAAGCATTATCTCAAAACAACTAGAGACACAAATACCACAACCAAATGCATTAAACTTCCTTGTACATACAACAACACCTTGACACATGAACCTTCACCTCGAACGTCAACTTGCCACCAAAACCCCACTCCAAATCCCAACAACAACATCACCTAATACTAGCGAATAAAAACCACAAATTATTTTCTAAAAAAATCCATATAAATAGCCCAAAAAATTAACTATACTAAAACTATGAGAATATATTAAACAAAATCTACATACAACTTAGTCCATACCTTTATTATATCTAGACAAAATCTTTATTTAATTTAAAAATAAAGTAAATTAATTTTATAAAACCTTATTAAATTTTATTTAATAAAACATATAAAAATCAAAATTAAATAAAAAAAACATAATAATTTAAAACTCAAATTATAATTTTTTATACAATGTACAACATATGATATAATTTTCTATACCATGTACAACTTATAATAATTTCATAATTTTCTATACCGTGTACAACTTATAATAATAGTATCATAATTTTCTATACCGTGTACAACTTATAATAGTTCTTTTCATAGGCAAATCAAATTATTAGTTTATTTTTATTTAAAAAATTAAAAATAAAAATAAATGTTTATATATATATATACTAGAAAAAAATCATGTATATATTTTAATATTTGGATAATAATATAATTATAAAATAAATTTTATTTTTACAACTTTTAATTTGGTATTTGAATTAGCGTTTGTTTAATTAAATATGTATCTAATTTGATATTTGGTTTGCTCTTTGATTTTTAGATAATAGATTTCACATAAAAGGGCATTCTCTATTATTTTATAGCAACATATAATGAAACCATTAAGGAAAAGAAAAAATGTAATATGTAATTTGTAAATTATATATATATATATTTCACATAAAAGGGCATTTTTTATTATTTTATAGCAACATACAATGAAATCATTAAGGAAAAGAAATGTCATATGTA